>VDFB02168118.1:68517026-68578991 GCA_007258455.2 Sequoia sempervirens
TCATCCCAAGGCAGTTGGATTATATCTCCTCCTCCCATCAGATCTAGGGCATCTATACAGGTTTCACTAATTCCTCTTAGAAAAAGTAGTTTTTGAGATTCCTCATTGAGAGTATGGTTTGAATTATTTTTCAGGGAAAACAAGAATATTGAGATATAGTCTTCCAGGCTTTCATCCTCCTTTTGTTGAATTCTGAAGATATCATCACCCTTACTACCACTCTTAGAATATCCCTTGTATTTCTCAAGAAATTTTGTTTGCATGGCTACCTAACTATCAACTACACCTCTTCCCAAACTCATAAACTGTCTAAGGGCTCCTTCTTTCAAAGTAGCAGGGAACAACTTTAGCTTGTGAGCATCTGAAGTGTAATCATAGCTGCGACAAAGGATATCAAACTCAAACAAGAAATTTTTTGGGTCCTCTGTAACTAGTCCATAGAACTTGGGAAGTAATGAAGAAGGAATCTTTTTAAGGTTATCATTATCTTGTTGAGAAATGATGGGGAATTCAAAAGCAGGAGGTCGATTAGGTGGATTACATGCCATAGTTGTTTGATGGAGTATCAAAGCAAATGGGTTTTCTTCAGGTTCTTCGTCAGCTAGATCAAATGGCAGTTCAACAAGTAGGTTTTTAGTAAACGGATTGATATCTTGATCTCCTCCTTCCTCAAATAGATTATAAGCTGGTTCAAGATTGTTATCAAGGAATGGAAGGTTAGGGAGGAATCTTCCCAGAGCATCTCTTCTTCTATGCATGCAATAGAATGAATTTTGAAAATGCTTGAATAATAGACTAAACTACTGCTAACAATGACTATGATAGGTTCTTAGCTTGACACCATCCCTAAAAATAGCGCCAAAAATGGTTGTGTCCACAAAAGGATATAAAAGTCACGACAAATCTTAACTTGGGAATTGGACATTCTAGCAAGTGACTAATATCTTCTTATGGTCATTCATTTATATTGTCAAACCAAGGAACGTATACTTGGAATGGAGCAGAACTATATGTGCACTAAGAACCAATTTCAGTCACGATTTACCAAAAATAAATGTGTGAAAGAAATTCTACTTATGCTACAGGAATGCAATGCGAAGCCTTCTAAACTTAATCAAAGCAGAAATCATGACAACTATGACTAAGAAACAAACTATGAACTAGCCTTATGTTGTAGGAACAAACATAGGGATGGATTCCCGATACTGCAGGAACAATATAAGATTGAGTTTGCGCTGAAACTTTCAAGAATGAAATATAACTTATGATCAACAGGAAATAAAAAACTAACTAACTACAGATACTTACTAAGTGGGCCCCCTTAGCAAGCATCAACTAGTTATGCAAGAATTGAACTCAGAACTTCATCAGCTTTTATTCATAAACTCAGAATGATATACATTGTTTTGCTCATATGAAAACTAACACAAAACTCTATCTCTTATTATAATACTAAATTTTACATACTCTGCTTGCTCACTCGCACAAGAGGAACACTTATTTAAGCCATAAAATCAACTAACTACCTAATTCTAATAGAGAAATATGTGGACATAAATGTATCCTAAAACTGAGGAACAAACTTCTCATAAATGAAAGCATATCCGTTCAACACGATCCAGAGAAAATTTAGCATTCCACTCTTCCCAGATTAATGATCATTTAGGTTTCTTCCCAACGACCCAGTCAGAGAGTCTTCGCTGGAACAACTTCCTCGACACCGTGCTGCAAATGGACTTTACTGCAAGGCTGAAATCTGTTGTGCTTGACTCATTTATGCTCCCTTCAACAACCTGCGATGCACAAGGCGACAAAGGCGAAAGAAAACACGCGTAGCAAACAACACGATACATTCATTAATCACATATTAAATCTATTTCATTATTCAAAAACCACATGCATTATATCAGTCATTCAGGAGGTCAAACAGGGTAATTAATAAGACACATAGAGATGTTAAGCTGTAGGAATATAGGAATGTATTGCTACAAGATACTACTCATTTTTAGATAAAAAGTCTTTAATCAAAGAGTTAAAACATCCATTAGCAATAAGACTAGAGATATTAAAAATACATCATAATACTCAAATTATGAGCATATTCTGAGCTCATCAGAAGGAAAGGTTGGAGCAAATAATGAGTAAGGTGGATCCAGACATCGAATGGATCGAGGAAATTAGGGTGGAATGTACTCATTATCTCAAGCTGATGACGAAGTATGACATGCCTGCAGTGCAGATGGATCCAGAGAAAATAAAACCTTACTTTCAGAAGAAGATGGAGGATGGGATCTCCGGTGAAATAACAGTGGAGTTCATAAGTTTTGTTGTTCGTGCCTTCGACCAGTCATAGTTGTTCAGAGATCAGGGCGCAAAGTATGATGAGGAATGGAAGAAGTTTGAAGATAATGCAAAAGAATGGAGCTACCAAATGCTGCGGTACGAGATCATTTAGGTAGACAAGCTCTAGCCAGTCATTCTAAAATTCATGGAATATACAGCTTCAAAGAAGCAAGAGGACAACCTTGTTATCAATAAAGAGCCCCTAGAAGAGTAGCTACAGTAAAAAAGAAATTAACAAAAGACAAAAAATGCTACAGTGCCGTCACTAAAGGACAAAATAGGGAAGGAGACAAGAATGTAATTTTAAATTGTAATATATTGGAGGTGGGTGAAACCCTATTTTGTAATGAATCTTGGCCACACAATGAGAATTAATCTTGGCCATTCATTTAACTTTTTGGGCACTATAAATAGGGATCTCCTCTCATTTGCAAAGAGAGTTGAGTTGTTGTAAAGACATGCTGCTGAAATTTTAATGAAAATACATTGACTTGGTGTATTTTTTGATTTCTTCACATGTTTCATGGTTCAATCTCCATTATTAGATGCTTTACTTAGATTTATATTGTTGTTCCAGTTAGCTGTACTCTTGCTTTGATAGATTTAGTAATGTTGTTCCGTAGTTGTAAAAATTCCTGCTGTATAGATGCCTTCTTAGTCCATACTTTTTGTTGTTTGCTACTTGTCGATAGCTGTGTAAAGTTAGTCTGGGCTTAAATTCAAAGCTGCTCCACACTTTTATCTTTGTTCATGCATGTATATGGTGAATGGAAGGTGAAATATCTGCAGACCTTAAAAGATAGCACAAATTTCATGAGACTGCGAGATTTCTGGTTAAGTGAAATCCTGTTTTGAGGAAGTTGTCCATTGCAGGAACTCCATGATTATTGTTCACATTTAGTTGCAGGTCCAGGAACCTTCCATCTTCCCTGCACTTTTCCCCTTTTTTTTTTTTTCTAGAAATAGCTTATACTAAGGTTCATTGCACATTGTAAAGCCAAATTTGAAGAAACATCAAAGTTTTGGACCACTGTCCAAACCTACAACAAAGTGAAACTTGACCTCCATCTTAGAAACTTTAGATTTGAAGATCTACCTTGCATCTAGCTACGTAAGTCTGCCCTGTGATTACCAGCAAAATCACATCAAAATGAACTAAGGAGTTTCATGCAAGTCACGACCTAACACCCGAGAGACCTTGGGGAGATTTTCAACAGCTTGCAGTTGGAGATTTCCTTTGAAGAGAGGTAGTGCACCTATGCACTGCCTATGTTGAGAAAGTGTGCAAAACACCCATCAACAAGATATGTCTTTCACTAAATAATATTTAATATTTTGAGGAGGCCAACATAACTAATGAAGAGACACAATTAATGAAGACTCACAATGTTTTTTATTTGTCGACCTTGAAGTTGCGTGAATCTACTTGAGGCCGACTCATTTGTGAAGAGACACATCCCTCCCTTCCATTGTGAATATATGCTTGATTGGATCTCATTGTTCATCATTCAGTTCAGTTCTTATATTCATCTCTAGTGCGAGTTCTCTCAAGGAAGTTCGAGCTTATTATCAAAGGGAAATCAATATATCTATTGAATGAGATTATCTTTGTATTGCTTCAGTTTGAAGAGCTTGTGTTAGGCCTTTCATAATCGACCTCTATTGTAAAAGAGACTTCATTATTGTTCAATATATAAGTGATATATTGTTGCTGGGTTTTTCTCCCTTAAGAGGAGGGTTTTCCCAGGGTATCTACTATGTTATTGTGTATGATTTTGATTTAATTTTTTGTGCATCCTAATCTGATCATTAAATTTAACAAAAAATTGACCCTATCTAGGTCTTCTATTTCCTCATACTCAAAATATTCTTCCATGTCATTGATCCAATCGATCAGCTCCTTCAGATTTAGGTTTCTAGAAAAATTAGAAACTTCTATCTTCGACCTCTTTCCAATCTTGGAAATGGCCCTAATCAGTCCGATTTCTCCAAGACCCATTACATCTAGTGCTTCCTCTTCAAATGTCTCCTCATCTTCAACCTCATCCTCACTTTCATCTCTTCTTCTGACATCAAATCCTCTATGTAGCTCCACTTGCAGTGCTTGAAATTTTCTTTGGAGGGCTCTAAAACCCTCTTCTGTTACCCCAACATTTCTTCCACCATGGTTTCTTCCACCACAATTTCTTCATGGAGGAATCTTTTCTCACAGATCCACAACCACAAGTCTTGGTGTAAACTACCTCACGTTTGGTGATTTGTCTACACACTTAGGAACTCCTACTTTGATACCACTTGATGAGGGCAACACCACCCAAACCCCACAAAACACATGAATAAATACCAACATAAAAGGTGTGAGACAATAAATAACCCACTTTGAATTATTTAAAAAAAATATGAAATTACAAATTCAAAACTTACATGCTACAACCTCATGGGCTTGATTCATTACAACAAAATCAATTATGAAAGAAAAACTACTATTCAGAGCGACAATCTGCACTAATGGAGCCACCCTCTACAACCCCCTCATATCTCCTTTTATTTTACCCAATAACCACCCTAGAATGTTCTAGAAAGTGAAAATTTCCCTTTTGTTTTGGCACCAAAATTCTAGCCATTTGATTTCTAGCCTAGGAATAAATTTTAATGAAATTCACTTTTTAAAGGGGCAACTTTGAGGGGCCATAAATTTTGATTTGGGTGTTTGATTTACTATTATTGCATATCGTTGGAAATATCTCGAAGAGATCTACAATGTTCAAACCCACCATAGGTCGGTTTGTCCACTTTTCAAGCTGTCTTGGGGCCTCTAAAGTTTTATATTTTGAATTTGAAATTGCATTGGAGAAATTTCTCGGGACAAAAACTTTAATTTCTCCCAAACCATTCAAGGTATTAAGGTGATTCTTTCACAATCAGAAATGTTTTTCAACTCTACTCCTTCGGGTAAATTTTTAGGTCCAAGTGATCCCATTTAGGCCGACTTACTAAAAATAGTAAGTGGTCATTTTTCTCTATTTTTGACTTCTAACTGGCTTATACCCCTTAAGTGCCATCATGGGACTCAAAACAACTAAAGAAAATAAAGAAAATATACTTTTTGGGTGATGCAAGATTTCGCTACACCATTGGATACTCCTGCATCAAAAAATTCTTTAAGGGAAGGAGGAATGTGAGCCCTTATGCCACTAGAGATCTAGATATCCCCTTTGAGAGTGGAGTGTGCATCAACATAATCCTATGATATTTTATTGTTTGGGCCTCCACTAGTGAGGCACACCTCAACTGAAAAGCTAGGTTGTATATTGTTTTTGGTGTGTCTTTCTTGTATTAGGCCAATGACATCATTTTTCTTATTACCTTAGAAATATCAAATAACCACTTTGTCTTAATTGATTGACTATGCTTATTCTTTCCAAAATTCTCAAAAAATTACAAAATTTTCTAAAAATCCATAGAATACTATAATTGACCTGTTAAAAATCATAAATGGTTGTTCCCTGTCATAACTGTTTATCCTTTTACACAACTGTCTAAATACACAGAGATTAGAAAACTATTTTTACCTGAAATTATACAATTTCCTTACTATTATGCAATAGATCTTTTAAATTATGCAATTGAACTTAACTTTGTAATTGATTCTTAAATATGTACAATTGACTCTATTACAAATCCAATAGTAATTTGAACATAAAACTAATTTTTACTCAAAATTATGTCGAAATTGCATAAATTCCTTACTATTTCATAATTTATACTTTAAACTACACATCTGATCCTTAGAACTGTGCAATTGTCTTTGTTAAAAAATTCAAATTATAACCAAGAATTGAGCAATTTTCATAGAATTGTGTGATTGACTTTATGTATTGTGCAATTGATCCATCCTATAGCGCAAGTGATTTTGATGTTACCTGAACCTACTATCATAAAATCCTAAAAACTTCATAAACAAATTTGTGCACCGGACAAACCTAAAATATACCAACCTACAAAAACAAACTAGAGACTTAAAAATTTAATCTTTAAATCATTTATCCTATTATATTTTCATCCTTCCAATACATTCATGAGAAAAACTCAAAAATAAGTTCATATCTACACAAAAAAAATCACTCATTCATAACCAACAATCCATTATCTACCAAAATCGATCCATGTGTTATCTAGTTCTTGCATCCATTTATCTCTAGTTTGTCTCTTTTGCTTAGAATTTTTCCCTCTCAAGTAAAGGGACAAATTAGCCTATCAATGTTATACATTAGCACAAGATTTTATCTACTTCTAGGTTGAAATATTTCACACACTTATCTATTAATTTCAACTCATTATTCTAGTTCAAATTCAACATATTAAATCAAATCAAAATCATCATCTAAGATCTAGACATACTATGGAATTTTTCTTGGTCTCACCACCCCACATGTCAAACTCATCAAAGTCATAAGTCTCAAAAAATTTCTAATCTCACATCCATAATCCTAAAACATAAGATTATATCATTTGCTACACATTTATCCAATACTCAAGAGGTTATGATGTAGACCCTTAACACAAAGTCTAACATCATCTATATTATGCTTGCCATCAAAACTAATTGAACCTTTTCCATATATTTTAGCAAATGTATCATCACCAAATTTAACAAGACCTCCTTAATATTTTTCTAGTTTAACAAACTTAATTTTGTCACCGGTCATATGATTTAAGCAACCACTATCAATGATCCAGTAGTTCTTCTCCTCTCTAGCATGAAAAGTAGTCACCATATTTCTTTTAGCATCATGACCTTCTAGATAACTTTCCTTCATACATCTTTCAAAGTTAGTAGAATTAGTTTCAACATTGTAGCCATGAACAAGCATTCACTATCCTCATCATCCATATAATCAGATTCATCATCAAATATATCGGCATCTTCTTTAACATAATAACTTCTCCTAATTGTTTTACCTTTATTCTCCTTGTTTTTGTCATTTGAAGTTTTTCTTGGACATCTTGAAGCATAACAACCTATCTTTCCACAACTGAAACATTTGAAAGGTAACTTACCTATGTACTTTCTGGTACCCTTTTTCATTCTCCTCACAAAGTTTTCTTCTACATCATTAAGATCATCTTGATCTAATTCCTTAGTCTTTTTTGATTTGCTATCCTTAAAAGAAATCTCATTCTTTGCATCACTTGGACCAAATTCCCTTGATTCAAAAGGAAGATAAAGCACCATACAATTGATCTCTAGTATATTTGCTTAAATCTTGAGCTTCCTCAATAGTAGAGACTTTATGACTATAAGTTTTAGTAAGAGTTCTTAGTACCTTTTTTACCACTTCATCTTCATCAAGTTTTCCACCAAGACCTCTAATGGAATTGACAACTTCATCCATCTTATTCATGTAGCTTTTAATGTTTTCATCCTCTGACATTCACATGTTCTCAAACATGATCTTTAGATTCTACATCTTTTCCTACTTGACTTTATCATCTCCTTCATAAATACTTTGCAACTTTTTTCCAAATCTCTTTAGCAGTTTTAAGATTCATAACTTTCACAAGTTTATTAATAGAAAGACCACTTAAAAGAGCATACATTTCTTTACCATTTTTCTCTTAGGCCTTGATCTCATCAATAGTGCTCAGACCTTTTGCAAGCATAGTGTATCGTATTTCAAAAAACTTCTAAACTCCAAATCCAAGGGAGACAAGGAAACCTTCCATCCTGGTCTTCCAAAAAGCATAATCTCATCCATCAAACATATGAGCCTCCTTCTTGTGCACCATCCCAGATCTACCTCAAGCAGTTATGCTTTCTTCTAAGGAACCTTGATCTGATACCAATTGTTGAATGCACAAGACAACTGAGAGGGTGAGGTGAATTATTTGTTCATTAAAACATCAAAATCCCTTATTGACATTCAGATCCACATTAACCTTATTAACCTTTAATCTATTAAATTGATTTATCATGAAAGAAAATAACAAAAACTGAAACACATCAACACAATGTATAATAGAACACTAGATTTACATGGAAAACCAAAGAAGGGAAAAACCACAATGAGGATTAGATCACAATATAAATTAATTGCAACACCAAATACAATAGGCTCACTACCAGAGGGCTCACTACCCAAAAGAAAGAAGGTCTCACTACCAATGGCTCACTGTCATATTACAGAAAGGAAGAAAGAAGATTGTTATAGTGATAAATCCATCTCAATGCAACAAAAAATTCCACCATAACATCACCAACACCTTCACAACCTTTCTGAAGAATGTAGACACGTTCTACTCATGGATTCCAATAGTCTAACTACATTAAAGCTCATATTGTATTTCACAAATTTGTACTTCACAACTTTGCACTTCACATCATACACACCACACCTCCATTCTCCATCAGCACAACAGTTATTTATACTATCTTCAACCTTGAAAACAATCTCCAAGGTCGGATATACACCTCAACCATGCAAATCAAATTAGGTTAGTGCCAAAACATTCCCATGGTGGAAACAAATGAAGGCGAACAACACCACACCTTAACTCAGACCTAAATCTACACATACACACCATGCCACGCTTCCACAAACACCAAATCAAATCCACATTTAGTGTAAATACCCAAGGTTGGTCGAACTTGTGTAAACACCATTAAGCATTTAAATGTGTGCTTCCTTTGATCCAATGAAAACTCATGGACAATAAATATCACTTGAACACAATCAAGAATATTCCAACAATACCTTGAAATCCAACAAATTCCTTTGCAACAACTTTCACCTAAAGAACATATTCATCCTGCACAACTAGTTAACCTTCCACACACTATAACTCAAGAAACCAACTTGTGGAGCACCAAACCACAAACAACTTCAATGGAAGATATATATAAGCAATATTAGCATGCTTTCACATTCTTTCAAAACCGCAAGACTAGAAACCATACTATGGAGAAATGTGGAGCAAAACCATTTCTCCCAGACAATACTACACACATAGTCCACACACTAGTGAACACAACTTTCTCTGCATAACAATCCAAAAGAAGAAAATATGGACATAACAACTCTGAACACCTTTGATCAACATATCCAAACCACACAAGTAGATCTTCAACACATAAATAAATGTGGAGCAACACCATAACACTACTTGATGCAAGGTGTGTGCCCTTGGTCTCCTTGTGCTATGCAATGCAGCTCATGACATGGCTTAACTTCATCCTATGGATTCATTAACTCTAGTGATTGTATCACACATTAACAGGTTGATATTTTGGTGCAACGATAACTTTATGTGCAACAATTGGTATCATAGCTTGGGTCATAGGTTTGAACCCCTCGCTTATGCTGGGGGGATTGTTGCAAGGTGTGCACCCTTGGTCTCCTTGTGATGTGTAGCACAAAACTTGGGTTTGTGGCATGGCTTAACCACCTCTTATGGATTCATTAACTATGATAGTTTTATCAAACATTAATAGGTTGATCTTTTGGTGCAACAACAACCATCTATGCAACACTACTCTATATGCCAGAGCACTTCTCAACCACACTATTTTCTCTTTTATTCAAAATTTCTTAAAATCACTTGGAAACCAAGCACCACAAACACATTCTAATCATCTGCAATACTTCCTCATCACTACCAAACCAACTAAAATATAGCAACTCAACCATACACATTCTTATCAAAGAAACACTAGAGATTGAGACTAGTGATACTACTAATGGCAACATAATGCAACTATTCAAAGTATCATCAAGATTTGCATCTATGAAAAAACATAGGTCTATTGACATTAATGACAACAAAAACTACTCATACTTGCAACAAGGATTTCCCATCCACTCAGATTCTCTTGCATCAAACACACCAGGTAAGAAGAAATGTTTTATGAATTGAAAACTCATGACCATTTGAAGACCATATGTTTGTTTTGGATCTACCATTCTTCTTTATTTTTCAAAAAAAATTCTTCACCTTTCCTTGAACCTTCACGTCTCTCCCTTCTTTCATCCTTCCTCTCTTTCTCCCTCTCTTTGAAGATGGAGATCTATGTCTCATAGGAGGTGGCAAAGGGGCACTCACTATTTTTCACAGTCATGGGAGAAGAAGAGGAGTGATAATTAAGGGATAATGACCATTTGGAGGTTTAAAGGATTTTGATGGTTCCTTCCTTTTTCTAATCATCCCCCAACCATCTATCATAATGACATCTTTATATGATGAAGACTTATCAATCTTGTTAACATTCCCTTCAAACCTATTTTATTTCAATTGAGAAACTTTAGGCATAATATAAAGCTGGGAAAGCTTTGGAAAATATTATGTACTGGGAGAAGCATTTGTTTGGGGCTGAATATATTTTTTTCCTTATAGGACATCTCTAATCAAATGGTTGTCCTAGCGACAAAAAATCATGTATTAGGTTTGTTCAAATACACTAGTGGTTGATAAAAATCAAATCCTAGACCTAGATTAATTTGATATTTTTTCATAATTGGATAGTTAGGTTCATCTCTACATAGAATCTAGGGTGAACTCTGAGGCTAGAAACTTTGTCTACATGTTTTTACACCATAAAAATCTTCCAAGTTTTGACATAATATTCCTTAGAAAGGGTCTGAAAGCAAGGTTCAAAAATGATAACTCTATCCACATAGGATATTTGGATCTATAAGGACCTTTAGGGTGAAAACCCAATTGCTAGGCCCACAAGTAACAAATTTGGCTGCATATAACCCAAGTGCCATATTGAAGCACAACTTGTGCATAATCAAGTGATTTAAATTTACAAGACACGTACCCTTTCCTTAGCCCTCTCAAAGTTTCAATTTACCAGCCTCTATTTTCCCAATTTATTTTGGACCATTTGTAAATTTTAGTTTCAACTAGGATTTCTCTTAGAAAGAATGGAATAAAAAATCTATGTTGGCATTTAGCTATACAATCAACCACATCATCGAGAAGTAAAAATTCTACAATTTTAAATCTGAATCTCTAGTTTGGTGTTCCACTTCTCCTTCCTTAGTTGTCTTAGAGGATTCATCTTCCTTATCTCCACCCAAACCAGTTTTCATCATTTCACCAATCTTGACCTCTTTATCTTTCATTGAAATTGGGGTTTAATCTATTTGGATGTCATCCAACATTTCAGTTTGAACCCCTGCTTTTTGAGCTTCTATTTTTAATCTCATTTTTGAGCCCACACAAAATTGTGTAATGGGATGATTAAAAACCATGCTAGGGTACCAAAAATATTCTTTGGACCATGCGTAGCTTCTTTGGGACCTCTTAACTCTGACTTCAAAATAGATGAACATTCACACAAATATTTAAATAAAAAATGTACCAAAAATAGTGAACTACGTGCTAGGGATCGGGGTAGAGCTCACATAGAATGAAATATCTAGCTTTGAACCCACCCACTTTGTTATGCTTTCCTTTTTATAATAAAAACACCAGAAAGTGTGCTAGGAAAAATATTAATATTGGTGTTTATAATATCTAATGATACCAATATTAATACTCTTAATTACAATATTTAATTTTAATATCTTAATTAGATATTGTAATTAAGAGTATTAATGATGGTGTTATTAGATATTGTTGTTAAAATTAATAATAATGGTAGTAGTTATAATATTAATATTAATATAGAGATAAATATTAATATTAATATTATTTACTTACAATGTTAATGATAATTTTGAATGTAAAATAAATATTAATATTACTATTAATAAAAGCAATCAATATTGCCAATAGTGTCATAGTATGATGGTTAAGTTGTGGTGTTATTCTTGTCATCAAGGTTCAAACCCCACTGGGTTGTAATTGTTGAATGTTTAAATTGGGGATGAGGTCCCCTATTTGTGACCTCATTGGTTCATAGCTTCAGGTCAAAAGCATTTACCCTTTTTTTAAAAAAGAAATCAATAACATTAATAAAAAAAAATCTTAGAATTGGAGATAATATTACTATTAATGTTATAGGGTGAAACTATCATCAATAATAAATGGTAGCATTAGAAGAGATCATACTAATTGTACATGATATCTATATTATTACTAAACGACGACAAGATTGTGATATTAGATTAGATAATCAAAGAAGATTTCCTTCTCTCAAAATACCAAGTTAATAGTATCTCAGGTATTAATAGTGTATATGCATGTAATTCCATTAAAGGTAATAAGAGAAATGAAGTCAATCAAATTAGATTTTATTATTATTATCTCAATGCTAGACATAGTTCTTTATCCACCTGACTACTTGTACTCTCACACATCACTCTTGATGATGTACCAAAGGTGTTTAATGTACGATCTTCATTTTTTGATGCACCAATTTTCTATCATGTGCATGTATGGTTGGTGACTTTCTAGTGTTTATACGATATTCTTTTAAAAAAATTGATAGTTGTGTTTTTTCCCTATGTGAGATTTAGGGCATGAAAAATATCTAAATCGAATCATTATGTTTATTACAAAATGGATGATGATAATTTCCTTGAACTATCACATTATACATAGATTGCATGTTATTCTTTGGTAAAAATAAGGATATGATTTGTATTTTGAAGTCTTATATTTTAACATAATTTTGAATTGAAATTGGGAGTAGCCAAGTGAATATTGGGCATGGAGATCAGAAGAGAGAAAATAGAAATATTTGGTTGGGATAGAGAAAGTATTTTAAACTCAATGTTGGAGAGATTCAACATGTTATTTTGTAGGTTTTTGAGTGTTCCTATTTCAATAAGACGGGTTATTTGTAGAGTACCATCCATCTACACCAAATGAGAGGTAGGACATGGATCAATTAACTTATGCTAATTCTATTGGGATTTTGATGTATGTTATGGTCTATACAAGGTTGGACATTTCCCCAAAAGTGAGTCCTTGGAAATTTAGGGATAATCTTGAGTGAGATCATTGGAATATAGTTAAGAGGGTATTTAGATATTTTTGAGACACCTCCAAGTACTCAATTTTTCATCTTAGTCATTCTAATGGGACTAACACTTAGTGGATATTCCTAAATTTATGAATTTATATTAGGAGGGTGATGTTAATAGTAGAAGATCTAGTAATAGTTATGTTTTCACTTTATTTAGTGTTGCTAGTAGTTGGATGAGAAAATGACAAGTTGAGGTCACTTTATCCACTACAAATGAAAAACAAATAGTATTTACTTGTGCTTATAGGGAATCTGTTTGGCTTAGATTATGATTAGATTGGGTTGATTCAATGATCTATCATAGTTCTTGATTTATGTTTTCACTATATTATACATTACCCAAGTAATAGAAATCTTGAGTTTTCTCATTCCAAATCCTAGTAGGGATCATTGGGTGGTAGGGAAGAGGGTATTTAGATACTTATGATGCGTTGTAGAGTATTTTTTTCCTATTAGGATGGTGATGAGGGCCACACCACCTGAAACCCACACAAATCACAACTATAGATACCAACACAGAAGATGCGAGACAAAAAATAACTCACTTTCAATTATTTTTAGAAAATGAAATTATAGATTCAAAAATTACAATGCTACAACCTCATGGGCTCGATTCATTACAACAAAGTCAACTCTGAAATATATTATTTGGAGCCACAATCTGCACTAATGGAGCCACTTTTTACAACCCTCACTTATCCCTTTTTATTTTACCTAATAACTGGCCTATAATGTTCTAGAAAGTGTAATTTCCCTTTTGTTTTGGTGCCAAAAGTTTCTCCATTTGATTTCTTACCTAGGAAGATATTTTAATGAAATTCACTTTTTAGTGGGGTAGCTTCGTGGGGCCATAACTTTTGATTTGGGCATCCAATTTTCTATTACAATATATCATTGGAAAGCTCTCAAAGAGATCTACAATGTTGAATCCATCAGAGATCGGTTTGTCCACTTTTCAAGTTATTTCGAGGCTTCAAGGTTTTCATATTTGAATTTGAAGTTGCATTGGAGAAATTTCTCATGATGAAAACTTTAATATCTCCCACACCGTGCAGGGTATTGAGATGATTCTTTCACCACCAGAAATATTTTTCAATTTCGCTCCTTGGGGTAAAATTTCAGGTCCATACGAGCCCGTTTAGGCTGACTTACTAAAAATAGTAAGTGACCATTTTTTTCCTTTTTTGACTTCTAACTATCTTACACCCCTTAAGTGCCATCATGGGACTCAAAACAACTAAATAAAATAAGAAAAAACATTTTTGGGTGATGTAAGATTTTCCTACACCACTGGATGCTCCTACATTAGACACCCAAGGTAATTTGAAAAGTGACCTTGTTACTTCTCAGGAGTTAGAGGGAAACCAAGACAGTTAACCTTAGCCTCAGACAACCATAATGAATCTTCAATAGGCCTTCCTCTCCACTTCACCAAGTACTCTGCATATTTCCTATTTCTTGTGCTTCTATCCACATGACTATCCAAAATTTCTTCTATCTCCTCCTTTTTTGAAGTAGGTGCTAGAATATTCCAATGTGCTTCTATTATTTCTTCATCAATTCCTCCTTCATGATATTATGTTAAATTTGAAATGTTAAACAAAGGTTAAATATGAATTTTATTAGGCAACTCTACCTCATATGCATTTCCTGAATCATGCTTCTTCAGGATCTTGCATGGTCCAAACTTCATCTTTAACTTTTTGTATGTACCAACTGGAAACCTTTCCTTTCACAAATGAACCATGGCTTTATCTCCTATGTAGAACTCCTTATACCTCCTTTTTTGACTTTCCTTAGCCTTATCTTGCGAGTTCACCTCATTGATATGTTTATTCACCTCTTCATGCAAATTCTTCAAGTGCTCGACAAAATCTTCAGCCTC
The DNA here is from genome assembly GCA_007258455.2 of Sequoia sempervirens. Classification (NCBI taxonomy): domain Eukaryota; kingdom Viridiplantae; phylum Streptophyta; class Pinopsida; order Cupressales; family Cupressaceae; genus Sequoia; species Sequoia sempervirens. Next base: position 68,532,230 of record VDFB02168118.1, read on the forward strand.
AACAGTACTCTTCTCCCCCTTATCAATCTTTCTCAGTTCAGAAGCAATTATGGGAATACTCCCATACACAATCTGGAATGGTGATTTACCAATGCTCTTATTGATAAAATTATTGTAAGAAAAATTTGCCTATGGTATAATAAAATCCCATCCCTTGGGCTTATCTCCTACTAAGCATCTTAGCAAGTTACCCAAACTCCTTTTCACCACCTATGTTTGTCCATCAGTTTGTAGATGGTGTACAAAACTAAACTTCAAATTTGTCTTCAACTTCTTCCATAATGTCCTCCAGAAATAACCAATAAATTTGGTATCTCTGTCTAAAACTATACTCTTCGGTAGACCATGTAGTCTCACCACCTCTTTGAAAAAAAACTCTGCAATATGAACAACATCATTGTTCTTATGATATGGAATTAAATGTTCCATCCTTGAAAATCTATCCACCACCACAAATATGGAATCATGCCCTCTCTATGTCCTTGGCAAGCCAAGAACAAAATCCATGCTAATATCCTCCCATGGCCTCTCAAGTATAGGTAATGGCTGATACAATCCAATATTCTGACTTGTTCCTTTGCCATCTGACATACTTTGCAACTTTGTACAAACTTCTTCACATCTTGTTGTAATTGTGGCCAGTAATAATTCTCACTAACAAGAGAAATGGTCTTACCTCAATCGAAATGTCTAGCCAATCCTCTAATATGCTTCTCCTTGATTAGATTCTCTCTCATAGAACTCCTTAGAATGCACAATTGGCTTCATCTAAACAACATCTTATCTTGGATTAAGAAATCCAATCATCTTTTCCTATCCAATATAACAGGTTCCAAACAAGCCTTCCAAGCTTCTACAAATTATGGATCTTCAAGATACAAACTCTTGAGTTCATTGAACTCAACAACCTCTATATTAATTTCTATCAACAAATTTTACTTTCTACTTAAGGCGTCTACAACTTTGTTTGACCTTCCACTCCTATGTGTAAAAAAAAATTATAACTCTACAAAAACTCAACCCATTTTAAGTGCCTTTGATTTAACTTTCCTTGAATTTTGAGATATTGCAAAGCATGGTGATCAGTATATAAAAAAAAATTCTTTTGGAAACAAATAGTGTCTCCATTTCTTCAAAGCCTCAACTATAGCATAAAACTCTTGATCATATATATCATATTTCTTCTTAGCATCATTCAACTTCTCACTAAAATAGGCAACAAGCTTACCTTCTTAACTCTAAACAACTCCTATGACAGTGCCTCTAGCATCACAATCTACTTGAAAGACCTTATTGAAATGATGAAGTGCCAAAATAGGTTGCTATGTGACTTTCTTCTTTAACATATCAAAACTCTTTGTTGCTCCTATAGTCCATTTAAAAAAAATTCTATCCCCTCTCATTGCTTCAGTTAGAGGTGCACAAATATTGTTGCAATTCTTAATAAACTTTCTGTAAAAGCTTGCTAGACCATGAAATGATCTTACCTCTATAATAATCCTTTGGGTAGGCCATTCAATGATAGCTCTCACTTTCTCTGGATCCATTTTAAGACCCTCTGTTGAGACAAAAAACCCTAGATACACCAACTCCCTCTTCACAAAACTACATTTCTTCAAATTAATCAATAGCTTCTCCTCCCTTAGCTTCTCAAAAACTCTTTGAATATGCATCAGGTACTCCTCCAATGTCTTACTAAAAATCAGAATATCATCCAAATAAATAATAATAATTTTTCCTAAAAATTCTTTCAATACCTCATTTGTAAGTCGTATTAAATGTGCTTGATGCATTAGTTAGCCCAAAACGCATGACTAACCACTTGTACAAACCCTCCTTGGTTTTGAAGGTTGTCTTCCATTCATCTCCTTCTCTAATTTGGATTTGGTGATATATGCTCTTTAGATCTATCTTCATGAAGTACTCAGCTCCACTCAAACAATCCATAATGTCATCCATCCTTGGCAAGGGAAATATATACTTGATGGTGATCTTGTTGATGGCTTAGGAGTCTGTACACATCCTCCATTCTCCATCCTTCTTTGGTGCTAGTACTATAGGTATTGCACATGGTCTCAAACTCTCTCGAATCAATCCCTTCCACAACAATTCTTGCACTTGTCTGTTCAACTCTTCATTCTTTGCTAGAGTCATTCGATGGGCTTCCTTATTTGGAAAACTAGCTCCAAGAATCAGATCCATTTGATGACTAATCTTCCTTACTGGAGGAAAACCTTCAGATACGTTATCAGAAACAATATCTTGAAACTCATTCAACAAATCAAAAGCCTCTATCGGTACCTCATTAGTATCTTCTTTATCAACTCTAGGGATCAATGCAAAACACATATGCTCATGCCCCATACCTTCTAGGAAATTTCTTCCATCAACAAAAAAAATTCTTGCATTACTGCATACCTTTTCCTCTGTGTCTTTCAAAGGCTTCAACTTATGACGAACTCCATCCTTTGTCAAAGAATAGGTGTTGGCATGTCTATCATGTACTTTTCACTGATCAAACTGCCACAGTTTGCCTAACAACATATGAAAAACATCCATAGGTATAATATCACACAATACCTCATCATGGTAATTTCCAATCTTGAACTTTACCAGACATTTTTTATTTACCAAAGCTTTATGGTTCTTCTACAACCAAGCAATCTGGTATGGATTCAAATGCCTTCTTCTCTCCAACCGCAACTTACTAACCATCTATTTTGAAACAAGGTTATCGGTACTACCTCCATCAATAATAACATTGCAAAATTTACCTTCACACTTACATCTGGTTTGAAAAAAATTCCTCCTTTGAGTCGGTTCCTTCTCCTCATTCAACAAGGCTCTTCTAGTAACAAGAACCTCTCCACTTTTTGCATCCTTAGAATGTGAAGACTTAGCATCTTCATCTACATGTGCAACTCATGCATTACCATCAGGTCTTCTATTTGTCCTTCCTTGATGTCAAGGACACTCATAGGCTCTATGTCCTTCTCCAAATTGGAAATAGGTACCACGAAAGCCTCCTCTTCCTGGTCCTCATCCAGATCTACCTCTTCCTCTTTGGTCTCCATTATTCCGATCACGAGGATAGTAGGTGTTATATCCTTTCTAGTTATAGTTACTACTAGATCCTCCACCCTTCTTTTGATCTTCATTTTCACCTCCATATGACCGTCCACTAGTCTTTCCACCACGACCCCCACCTCTTTGCTTGCTTTCAAATCTTCTATTCAACTTTTCTTCTACCTTCAAAGCAAACTGGTATGCATCTTCAATGGTAGACATTCTTACCAAACCCAACTCTTCTTGAATACCTGGCTTCAACCATTTATTTAACAGGAAAATTTCTCCTTATTCACCTCAAAATGGCCTATTCTAATCAAGACATGGTAGAATTCTTTTGTATACTCCTTGACGGATTTTCCTACTTGTTTCAACCCTTGCATCTTCTTCAACAAATCTAGCTCATAATCCATAGGAATGAACTGTCTTTTTTATTTGTGCACCATATGATCCCATCTTGTTATTTTCTCTTTTCCTCTTTGATTTATTTCTATTTGTACCTCTTTCCATCAAATATTCACATGACCCTTTAGCTTGGTCTTTACAAATTTGACCCTCTTAGGATCTTCCACCTCATACTCAAAGTACTCCTCCATATCGTTGATCCAATCAATCAACTCTTCTGGGTTAAGATTTCTAGAAAATGTAGAAATGTCAATCTTTGGCCTTTTCCCAATCTTAGAGATGGCCTTAAATAATCTAACTTGCTCTAGATCTACTGCATCTTGTTCTTCTTCAAATTGTTCCTCATTTTCAGCTTCATATTCACTTTCATATGTCCCTCTTCTTGGCTCAAACCCTTGATGCAAATCCTCTTGTAGTGCTTGAACTTGTCTTTGTAGGGCTCTAAAACCCTCTTCTGGTACAATAAAATTCCTCCACCACCACGGTTTCTTCACATAGGCATTCTGATCACTTTTCTCATAAACCCGCAACCACAAGTCTTGGTACAAACTACCTCACATTCGACGATCTGTTTACACACTCAGGAAAACCTGCTCTAATACCACTTCATGAGGGACACACCGCCTGAAACCCACACAAATCACAATAATATATACCAACACCAAAGATGTGAGACATATAATAACTCACTTTTAATTATTTTCAAAAAATGAAATTACAGATTCAAAACTTACAATGCTACAACCTCATGGGCTTGATTCATTACAACAAAATTAACTCTGAAATATATAATTCAGAGCCATAATGTGCACTAATGGAGCCACTTTCTACAACCCCCACTTATCCCTTTTTTATTTTACCCAATAACCACCCTTGAATATTCTAGAAAGTGTGACTTTCCCTTTTTTTTTGGTGCCAAAAGCTCCACTATTTGATTTCTTTCCTAGGAAGATATTTTAATGAAATTCACTTTTTAGTGTGGTAGCTTCGCAGGGCCATAACTTTTGATTCAGGTGTCCGATTTGTGAGTTGTTTCAAAGATCAATTTGTCCACTTTTTGAGCTATTTCGAGGCTTCTAAGGTTTTCATATTTGAATTTGAACCTACATTGGAGAAATTTCTCGGGACAAAAACTTTAATATCTCCTAAACCATGTAGGCTATTAAGACAATTTTTGCCACCAAAAATATTTTCTCAGTTTCACTCCTTGGGGAAATTTTTCAGGTCCATACGAGCCCATTTAGGTTGACTTACTAAAAATAGTAAGTGATTGTTTTTTTCCTTTTCTGACTTCTGACTGTCTTACACCTTAAGTGCCATCATGAGACTCAAAACAACTAAAAAAATAAGAAAAAACATTTTTTTGGAGTGATGCAAGATTTCCCTACACCACTGGATGTTCTTGCATCAGATGGTAATTTAAGTATTTTGTAGCAACAATTAGAGGATCTACAAGAGACCTAAAATTAACCTTTAAGAGTGTCATGAGCTACTTAGAGCATAGTTGTGTTTGTGGTACCTACAAAGGACATATATATGACACTAAACTAACCCATAGAGTGAAAGGAATAAAGGTACATGGAAATGTTTACTATGCTAAAATTTTAGAAGTTTCAATATTTTAATAACTATAAAAAGAAAAAGACACATATAAACATAAAATACACAATATATCATAACATAGGTGTACATAGGGAAAAACCTTCTAGGAGAAAATCCACATTCAAAAGTAGCCCAATGTGTTGTTAAATAAATAACACATTCTCAATACACTTGCAAAGAATTCCTTCATAAGAGTATCACCAACCAAAGATCTAGAGGAATTTTGGTAGGCTATCAATATCTTTAAAATACTTCACACAATCTCCATATCAATAACCTAATCTATATAAGAGATTCAATACATGAGAATATAAAATGGCAATTAGAAAACCAAGAGCTAAAACCACCTGAAAAAGTGGCACCCAAATCATTATCTTAGAAATTGAATTCTAAAATCTCAAGATTAGTCCACAGACTAAAAATATCATACTTTTTCTACTTGTCATAACCTTATTATAATCTACTCACCAAATTTGGCATTCTATTGTCTCTAACCAAAGATGCCATATAATGTGTCATAAAACATACCATAAGTTGGTCAAGAAGTGTAAATTCCCCTTATAGCTCTTTCATGTGTCTAAAATGTTTTTATATTTCCTATGCAAAATTTTGGTAGCAATAACCTTTGATCTAGGAGGCCGATTGGACCTATTTTGACCAAAAATCAACTCTATATGCTAGAAATTGAGTTTTTTGTTTTATAACCTAATAATTGCATTTTTTTGTAATTTTAACACTAGGAACAAGTTTGAGACACATTTTATAATGTAGAGGACCTATAACTAAATTTCAACACTCAATGAATATTAAAGGATACGTGGAGTTACATGTTTAGCCTATTTAGAGGTGTATTGAGTTGCATGAGAAAGATACATGATGTAGTCTTATGATAGAGTATATGGTAGTTATTCATGCCTATAATGATTCCATTTTTCTTGAGAATATGTTCTAATGTAGGGCTAAGTCCAAGAATAGTGAATGTTCATTGTGACAATTGGAGTGCCATTAGTGTAGCAAAGAACCAACATGCATAGGGAAAATATTGATGTCCAATACCATTTTATTTAAGATATGGTATAGGATAAGAGGGTTATCCTAGACAAGGTTGAAACTTTAAAGAATGTTGCAAATGTATTAATAAAGCTAGTAAGTATAGAGAAGTTCAAATGGTGCTATGGACTCCTAGCAACTAGATGACAATAGTGGAGTTCCCTTTAATCTTGCATGGTTTTTGACAAGTGAGAGAATATTGGGAAAGGCGTCTTAACATGCATTCCTAATGTTACATATTTAATTTTATTATTTCATCCTCACATGAGAATTAGGGAATCCCACTTTGAGGTGACAGTCTTTTCCACATGTAAGCCATATTTGATTGTGTGTAAGGATTTTTTAGAGTATCTAATGTTATTATGATGTTTAGGAGCATATATCATGACATAGTAAAATTTGGGAGTTACTTATGATAGATTTTATTATGTGTAAGATAATGATTATGGGGGATACGTTATAATATTGATTGAAAGTATGAGTGTTAGGATTTACAAGCAGACCAAAGCAATTGAAATATCATCAATTATAATGCAGATTGCAAATATAAAAAAATAATTACACAATAACACCAAATTTAATGTGGTTCACCCAATGTGGGCTACATGAACCAAGAAACAATCATCCCTAATTCTAAGCACTCATGTTGCCTTGCCTCTTGACCTTTCACATTCATAGTCATTCAAAAAATAAGCTCATTTTAGTGGTTTTACAAAAAGAAAATTATAACCAAAACAATAACTAAATCCTTTATTAAAATATGAACCCCTTGCACCACCTTGCAAATTAATTTGAGGTCAAAATGTGATTGCCAAAGTCACCAAAAAGTTAACATAGCATTATTAGTTGCCACATATAAAAGATGAGAGTATTATGAAGTATTTCATAAAGCATATTTGGTGAATAAGTTGAAATTTTGACTATGATTTAAGTTATGATAGTTGTAATGAATATCCTTAAATAGCACAGAATTTAAACTTGGTATGGGGCATTAGAATTTGGGCCATGGAGTTTAGGTTCCATATCCCTTGCATGTTGGCTTATGGTTTTACAAAACTATTGGATGGTTTCCTATTGATGTCTCTTCTATTTAATTGGGTTCTAAATGGAGTTTTCTTAATGTGTAACAAAATGTCATTAGGCTATCAAAATTCTAGGATCTAATGTTGGTGATACTCCTAGAAGGGCATGTGCCTAAAGTTTTATGTAACTATATTATCATTGTAATATAATTAGTTTTTTACTTTGGAGTCTGGTTTCTTTCTCCCAAAAGGGTTTTCCCCACTTATGCCTCTATGTAATGGTTTTGTGAGTTACATGTCTATTATAAGTGCAATTTTTACCATTAGAAACTATTAGATCTGGTCTTCTATAAATTTTCTATCCTTGTAGATTAGCATAGGAAGCATTTTCACACCTTAGTTTCCTTTCATCAATTTCCCATATTTGGTTTAAAGAACTTAGATATATAAAAAGAAGATGCCAAGATAAAGACATGCTCTTAAAGAGGAAACAATATATGAGGATCCAAAATTCTAGAAATGAAGCATTGAGGATGTTTCAAATATTATCTTAAATAATCAAGTAAAACTACTAAACCACTCAAGACTGCTAGGGCATAATCAAAACCATCTCAACAATTTATAAATTAATGTGGAAATTTCACAATTGATAGCTATAAAAAGGGTAGTTCTATCATGGCTCAAAAATAAGGTAAATAATAGTATCATGAATCAATTTTTTTAGGGTGGTACCTTGAGCTCTAGCTAAACTAGGTTCTGAAAGATGGCCACCTTAGCTAGAATATCATGTAGAAAGATGAAGTTAATGTTGGATAGAAAGCTTGGTAAGGATTTCCTAGGAGGTTCAACTAATAGGATATGATCTAGGAATCAAGATAAGTTGCCAATATTTTATGCCATAATGGATTAGAATGGGTAATCATCATTAAACACTAAACATTGAACTAGGTTACGACGTGAAAAATGGGTACTTATAGTGTAATCCATCACCGCCCTTTACAAAAATTAGATGTTTATTTAAAAAAAATATACACATTTTGAATTTGTGAAGAGGAACATATTGATATGGAAAAGTCCAATCTTACTCTCCATAATTCCAACATCTACAAGATAGAGTGCTCTTATGCAATCCCCTATAGAAACAAAATGCTCTATCAACACTAGGACTAATTAGTATCATGGAAGGTATTTCCTTATATAATGTTCATGCTTGACATTGAGGAAGTGGAAGATGATATCCATGATATGATTGGTGAAAACCTATTTTTTGTTTCTCCTAGAGCCATGTACCCCTCCAAGTTGGTGTCCATCTTCCTATCAAATGTGATGGACCTCCTCCAATGCTTGGTTCTCCTCCATTGCCTAGCTTTCAAGTATGTTAAAGAGGTTTTCATCTTAAAGGAAAGGTTTCTCTTTGTTGTGCAAAACTATGAACCTAGACTTTGGTTTAGCTTTGGTAAGCGGTTTATTCCCCCTTGAGAATGTGAAATTTATTGTGGCAGTGAAATGCATTTTTAATGCATTTAACTGTGGCCTACAAAACAATTTTGTGTGTGTTGCTTCAAATTTCCTTGACTCCCATGTGGGTTCGTTGAGTGATGCCCTTGTTAAAAGGGAAAAATATGTTTTAATTCTCTTATCTTCTTGCTTAATTTGGGTCCTCTTAGTGTGGGGATGGGTGGTGTTGTAGATAGAGCTTCTAGTTCAGATGACGATGAAGATATCATAATGTTCAATTAACCTAGGGTGCTCTATCATATAGTTGGCTATTGTTTCTACATTTGATTGTGGTTTCTCTTGACTATTTTTTGGCGATCCAATATGCCACCCTCTATAAATGTGTTCTTTGTATTTTCTACAACTTTATGTATTTTGTTAAATATTTAATATATTATAGGTTTTCTACACCTTTATATATATATATATATATATATATATATATATAGAGAGAGAGAGAGAGAGAGCATGGTGTAGATATTAAACATGACTATAATGAAAAATCTACTTTTGTTGAAAAACCATTCCATACAAAACAACACATTTACTTAGAGTCCACTCAATTCTTAGCTAAATAAGATAATTATTACAAAACCAAAGGGTAAAAGCACAAAGTTGTGTCACACTTTCAACCAACTTATTAGCGTAACTTAATTTAAGTATTTCTAACTTAAAATCAATTTTGGTCAAACATATGGTCACACAAAAAAATTGAAAGAAAAAAAAAAATTACTATAAAAAATTTGACATCTCATGCAACTTTATTTTTTAACATTTTAAAACATGTTTAAAATAATTTTTTTTGAAAAAAAATAAATACAAACATAAAATATACTAAAAAAATACATATTTTACTATTTTACATTATCACTCACGCTTACCTATCTTATTTAATCATTACACTTTCGTTGAAAACCCCTTTTTTTCTCTATTGAATTTCTATTTTCCTGGTTATCATCATTTTACATCTTTCCTATAAGTCTTTGGTTTGTTCATATCATTATTTTTATTCTATGTTATGTCACCTTTACATTACTCCTACATTTGTTCTTATCCATTAGCTTATCATCATCATTTTTTCCAATTTATTATTATTTGCTGTCATCTTCTCATTCCTTGTGTTGGCTTGCTTCCTCAATTTCAAAGTTGCACTTTATTTAGAATTAAATCTGTTATCCATTTATTATTATAATGTCTCTAAACTAACACATAAATTAATAGAAATGGATATAAAATCTTAGGAAAATGGAAACTTTATTAAAGTGTAAATTCTTAATAAGGAGCTCTAAACTTTATTCACGTGCTCTTTTGTTTTATTTATTTTTTAAATCCTTTATTTATTTATGGTTACAACAAAGACAACACATTAGTGATATATTTTAAAGGTGAAATTGTGGAATCCAACAAGGGCCATCATTTCAACTTTATTTAAGAGTTTTCCTTTTCAAATCTTTATTTATGTCCTGGTTGGAACATCTTTAACTTCATTGGCAATGGTGATCACAAGCTGTCATTGCTTATTTATTTGTCTTGGTATCATTAACCAAAGCTTTATATTTATTATATTTATATATAGCATGGACGACAGCATAAGAATTAATGGTAGTTTAATAATTTTTAATTTCCAATGTTGTTATTGTTCACACTAAACATTCACAAATGTATGGAGATGATTTATGTTTAGGTTTGGTTGGCACAAGCTAATTATGGCTAAAAGAGCAGATCAAAATTAATGGAATGTTAAAATTAAATAATAGTTATAATGGTGAAATTTGTCTATTTATTTGTGTCAATTTTTATTTAAATTTCAATCAATTTTAATGGAATTATATATATATTTGTCATATTTTTGGATAAAATTGGGTTTAATTTTTCATGTTGTTATTCATTTTTAGTCATAAGTTATTTCATACTTAACTTCATCTTATTCATATTTGCACACATTTCTATGTATTTGACATTCGTTCTACCTAATATTTCCCACTAGATCTAGACATTCATTCTTTGCCTAGATCTTACTATTTCCATATCTCAAGTCAATCCCATAGGCACAAATACATGGATCTAACCCTTGAAATTAAAAATTTTAAACTGAAATTTTGGTCCACTCTTGTCCATTCCTTTATTTCCTCGGGGTGACTTGTTACACAATGTTTAGTATGATTTAGGGTTGTGTACTTGTATTTAAAGGCATTTAATTACATTCATTTTAACATTCTCTCATATAAAAAATGCATTGAAAATTATTCATATTTAAGGACAAGTATGCTAGGGAATACTTTGATTGAAGCCTACTGTGGATGCTAAAATCTGCAAAATGTAGTTAGAAATCTAACAATAAAATATGCAAAATCGTTAGTATTTCAACAACAAATCAAGATATTCAACATCCTTATGAAATAATACATCATGTTCAAAATGCAAACAAATGACAAAGGATCTAAAGCAAAAGCATAAGAAATCATGATGCAAACTATCTCATATTGGATTGGTGTTACATGTGCTAGTAACCCTTTCCCAACCCTTGATTAATAAGCTTAGATGATGATGATGCCATAGAAATGATGAGCAAAATTAGTTCTCAAGGAGAGTAACTTTGCATATGCTTCTTGGATGAAATTTGTGGAGGATTTGCTCAATGTTGAAGCTTCTATTTAAAGATTTTCAAAATGCTAAGTGTTGATGAGAGACCAATGTGGGACTAAGATTAAGCCAATGAGAGGAAGACACTTGTCATCATGTGATTGGTTGATGTATGTGCAAGATTTGGGAAGAGTGCCCATGAGAGGGAAAATTTGAATTCAAATTTGCAATGAATGCTGAGTTTGACCTTTGGAAGGGGACATGTAAGAGACATGTAAGGCCTCATAAATGCTCTGTTGGGTGTACATGTCCACTTGGGGGGAAATTCAAACTTGGAGAATATTCTCCCTTTATGCCAAGTTGAAAATAAAGATTTTGATAAATCAATTAATTGCAATTTCATGTGCAAGTGGCCAAATCTAGAGAATGCAAGTGGGATGAGATTAGCTTTTAATCAGGATTAATTAGCTAGGATGATGATTAGGCTGATTTGACCACTTTGATTTGATTTAGGGATTTAAATCAAATCAAAGGGAGATGAATGATGCTCTAAAATTTAATTAAATAAATGATTGATTTATTTAATCAAAGAGATGATGATAGGATCAAGTTTGATTTATTTGATTTAAGTTGATGAATTTACCCTGATGAATGGATGAGTGTGATTTTGATCAAATGCAGAATGTTAATTTTGCGTGTCTACACCTACAAAGAAGCTAATTGTCCATCTCGTCATTCTATAACATTTGCATGTCTAGAGACTATTGTTGCTGATTATTTTAGTGACCATAAAATCCTACCCTATCAAGTGGTTCAACCTAAGAGAACATTGTTGGCAATATGATTGTCATTGATGTCAAAGGGCATCATAGGGCAATCATGGTGGTCATTGATGTTAGTGGTCACCAGCACAAAAATATTGTTTGTAGTTGCACAGTGCAAGTCCTGAAAAGTTGCAAATGTTGTCAAGCAACATTACAAAAGTTGCACAAATGTTGCATAGTCTTGTAGAAGGAAGGTGTGGGTAGTTTAGAAACATGAAATGCTTACATGTGTCCTTGATTGATGTTTGCAAAGAAAAGGCTACCACATGACGTATGTGAGATAGATGGTGCATTTCCACCATTTCACAAAAAGATTCATGGGTGCTAGTGTTGGCTATGCAGGAACATAGGATATTGACATGTGTCTTGGATGATGTTTGCAAAGCACAAAGGCTAGTCACTTCAGATCTACGACGCATAGTCAAAGGAAATTTGATCGAACCGTGCATTATAAAAATAAAGCATATTGAACAAAGACCATTAAATCATGGCACAAAATTATAGATTTATGACTAGTATTTAAAGATTTGATTCTCTCAATGGTTAAGTAGTGGAACTCTCAGTTAAGCAGCAAATCTCAACATAGAGGACAAAATTGATTGCAAGAATTTCTCTAGCTATATTTTTATTGGTGATTGAAATGTATGGATGATGTCATTAAGGCACAGACAGTTACAAGATCTATAATAGATCAATCATACAAATATGGTCATTTAATGTGTATCAAATCTAAGGTTTGATACATGCTAAAATAGAAAAATATAGAGAATTGTGGTGGTGGTGCAAGGATCAAGGAAAAGAAGTCTTGTTGGTTAAGATAAAATGAAGAGTCTAGCAAAGTAGAGGTAATGTTGAGAGACCTAGACCGCAAGTAAAGATATAGCATCTAGGACACACATTCAGTGTGAGGAGAGAGAAGAGAAGAGAGTTATGTTGATAAAAATTTAGCATTAGAAAGAGGAATTGCTCCTACAGTTGTAGAGAATAAAAGGATGCTCTAAAGAGCAGTGAGTAGAGAAGAGAAGAAGAGAAAGAATATAGTTGCAAAACAAGTCTGTAATATAGAATTGGATTTTTTTCAATTATTTGTAATCAGGAGTTGTAGCTACATAAATCCAATTGGTTGGTGCCATTTGAAACAAAGAAAAAGAGTGTTGTTGGGTTAGAGATCAATATGAATGGATAACTATTTTTCTAGGGGATGTTTCATTCAATGATGAAGGTCAAAATGCATAAATAACAATAAGAAATGACTCCTAACTATTATTGCAATAGTGAGGGGAGTTTTGAGAGGTTGAAACAATGTGTACCTTATTGAAAACTTACTATTTTTAGGTCACAAAGGGCTCATTCGCCTTTGCTTCAATGAATGGGTCCCTGTTAGGGTTTTTAAAAACTGAGATTTGGGTTCTGTTCCTTGAGATTTGCACTTCCAGCTCTTCGTTACTTAGCTCACAAAAACTTGAAACAAAATTTGTAGCCTTGTTTTTGTGTTCTTGCAATATGAATGACAACTTTTGTAACTTGAAAACTTTAACAATTTTGACCCAATCTTGTTCTCCACTTGATCTTCAACCTAAAAAACTGTAAATAGACATCAAGGGGGAAGAAAACTTTGGTGATTGTTAGAGTATAGGGGTTTTCCTCAGTCAAACCCTGTTTAGGTAATCAAACCTTATGATGAAATGAGGAAATAAAAGCATGACACATGAAATATGAAATGATGATACCTTGGAAGATGTCTTGGAATATAAATCTACAAACTAACATGAAGTGGCCATGTAGAATTTAGATCTTGATCTTGAATTAGATGTGAAACAGTGCTTGCAAATAGATCTTCAATGCTACATCAACACTCATTAGCTCAACCACATGCTTGATGCATTATGCCTTTGACATGATGATATGATCTTGAATTGCTACAATAAAAATTTGATAATCTTCCCTTGAATGCCTTTTAAATGCTCTAAATGCTCTTGTGAATGTACTCTTGATTGGTTGTTAGGATGAAACTATGTGAATTAACCTTATATTTTTACTAAATCTAAGAATTAACCCCGAAATTCAAATAAACCAAGCCAACATCAAATCTAGAATTGAAAATACTTTAAATCGTACCACAAATCAATTCAAAAAGGGGGGTCCTAAGTGAGGAGGACCCATTCGCCACCTTGGGCAAATGGGTCCTAGCACAATTTCCTAGGACCATGCTTTAGGGGGATGAAAATAACATCAAAAACCCATTTCAAATATGCCAAGAAAGGGGTGTCCTACATTAGGAGGGCCCGTTCGCCACCTTGGGTGAATGGTTCCTAGCACATATTTCTAGGACTCCAATTTTTCCAAGTTAAATGTCATGCAATATCATTAATAGGTGTTGGGATAGATTCTTGAAAAATGTAATTAATAAGGCTTATATTTGAATTAAAGGGATCAATTCACCACAACTAATTAATGAAACCCTAGATAAGTGTGAAAGTATAATGAAACACTTTACAACACCCTAAATAAGGCACAATTAAATACATTTTAGTTAAAAGGGCCCTAGACTTAGTGTGAATGTGTAGAACACATGACAACCCTAAATCAAGGCATTATTAAGTTAATTTTATATTAATTATTCCCAAATTAAGGAAAAGGGATACTTTTTTTTTTACTACACCATCAAAAAGCTGAGTAGGTGTTCAATTAGGGAGTAGGTGCTTCCTTAGAGTTAGTGCTCTTAAACTGGTGGATTGGTGTCTCCTTAGGGTTGGTGGCCTTAAACATTGTAACCAGTGAGGTTTCTTTTGTGAGGTTGGATTAAGACAGTAAATCCTAGTAGCTATTCTCACCGTGGTTTTTCCCATATTGGGTTTTCCACATATATCTGGTGTTATGTCTACTTGTGTGTGTGTGATCTCTACATGTGGGTGCTATCACAATAGTGGTTTACAATTTCTGGGAGATTCTGATTTTTGCTAAAATCACACATTTTTAGAAAATATAATGATTTAAGCCTTAAAAAGTTCAATTTAAAGCATTCCAATTGAAGAGGGTTTGATCAAACTACCTTAGATTAAACCCCCTTGGATAGAACCCTGCTAGTTTTAAACCATACCTATAACGGAGTCTCCTTTACACCTATCAAAATGCAGATAAAAAACCACTTTTGATTTACCTTTTGGAGGATAAAATGAATTCGTTTAAAATTTATTTTTTGTAAGTGTGTAGGCCTTATTATAAGCTTTTCAAAAAGTATAACTTTAAATAAATTTAATTTTATTGTTATATTTATTTTTTATTTCTTTTGAATGTACGTTTTTCACCAAAAATCAAGCTCTTTGTTCTACACATGTTGAAAAATAGCAAATTATCAGAAAAAAAATTAAAAAATATGAGTGCACTATATATTGAAGTTCTTGATCCAACAAAAAAAATAAAATTGAATTTTGATACATACAAAAAAAGTTACGCGTTATACGGTCGTGCTATGTCTGAATTATAATTGGTTTGACTTCAAAATTTGATTAAAGAAAAAATATTTAATAAGAAACTATCTAACCAAGTGGAAGCACTAGATATTAGAGTTCCAAATCTAAATTTGAAAGAATTAGAATTTTACCCTTCATGGAAAAAAAGTTATACGTTATACGGTGAGCGTCACTTTTTTAAAATGTTGTTTTATGAAAAAAACTAGTTTTCGAGGGAGATGGAAAAAGAAGTGCAATCTAATTCCAAAATTTTTGAAAAAAATATATTTAGAATCTACAGACAAAATTCCACAAAACTCTAGTTTGTATCATCTTCAAATTCCTCACGGTTTAGCTGCTATAGTTGCCCGAAAGTGAAGATTTAGTTAAAAAAAATTATTCCAGTGTCTAGTTTGGCCAAAAATTGTAAACCACTATTGTGGGATCACCTATGTCCTAATTTATATTAAAAGTGTTAAAGGATAAGTTTTAATTTCTCTATTGATTCACACCTCCCTCTCATAGATAGTTGTGTTCCAACAATTGGTATCAGAGCCCTGGTTCCTTTGAAGAAGCCTAATCAATTGAGGTAGATATTGGAAAGTGAATAGTGAACACAAATGGCTAGTCAAGAAGGTTCTTCCTCAAACAAAGAATTTGCCTTTGATGGATCAAACTATACTTTCTAGAGTATCAAGATGGAAGCATATTTGTCATCTTTAGGGTTTGATGTTTGGATGTCTATGGTAAATGCTCATGTTATTCCTTCTACATGTCCCACTATCTAGGATGGTAAGAAATTGTATGAATCAAATACAAAAGATAAGAATGTACTTCTTTGTGGATTGGAAAATTCATAGTTTGTCAAAGTCATGCACTATCAAACAACCCGTGATATTTGGGGAAAATTAAATAACATATATGAAGGCAATGATAAGGTAAAGTAGACCAAGCTACAAACTTACAAAGGAAAGTTTGAAAGTCTTAAGATGAATGATAGATAAGTTTCAAATGGATTAGAGTAGGTGTTTTGAATCTTTCGTAGTTTAGTATGCTTGGTTTTAATGGATGCTTAGGTTTAATTTGCATTTGATTGATCCTGTTGAGATTGGTGTTAGTGGCTTAATTATGCTTTGATTTTTCATGGATCAAGCATAATCGACCCATACTAATCCTCTGGTCACACTTACCATCCCATGGTGGAGTGTAATTGTGTTGATCTTGATATGTTGGATTGATTTTCAACAAAAGCCTCCATGATTACAAAATCTTGATAAGATGATGACCTACACTGCAATGATGAATGCTCAATTTGCTCCAGGCTCATTTGGATATGATCTAGATTCACAAATTCTCTAGTTGAATCATGAGGGGTGAGGGTTATTTTATAGATTTAAAGAAAATAGATCAATGGATGGTATTGAGTTTGAAAGCCCACAGAGAAGGGTTGAGATTGATCCTCAACACCCACAAAGGAGAGTGAATCAATGAAGATCAAGTGTTCACATCAGTTAGAACTGAAACTTCCCCCACCATTTTAGGAAAATGGTTGGGATATTTTAGATCAAGGGTGGAGATTGATTGCAAGATCAAGGGCTAGAAATGGTTGAGACAAGTTAGTTATGATATTTTGAAATGGAATAGTCCATGGGAATATGTTTTGTGGAGGGAAATTAGGATAATTAAATAATTTTAGGAATTATTTAATCATGTGACAAGAAGATTAAAGGATAAGATAATTAAATAATTAAGATTATTTAATCATGATAGGATAAAAGAAACATTAGATCATACTAATCAAATAATTAGGAATTATTCAATTAGGATGATAAAGGGGAATATCAGTGATGAAACAGATGAATTAATTAAACAATTCAGGATCATTTAATTAATACTAAGAAACAAGGTTAAAATAGGTGAAAATGATGTTAAATGAGGATTAATGAAGCAAATGAAGTGAAATGTAAGGATGATGATGGGAAAATATGATTTCATATGTGTGATATGCATTAAGGCATTTTGACATGTCTACAAAACCTTTAATGATAATGACAATCATTAATAAAATTGGGGTTAGACATATTCTAATAGATAATGGATTAGGTCTTAATGTTTGTAGCATTGATATTCTAGATAGAATTAGTGTGGATAAGAATCTTATAGAACCTAATGATCTTTCTATTCATGGCTTTGAAAATGTTAGTAAACAACCATTGAGGATGATCACACTACCCGTTAAGGTAGGACGTGCAACTTTACATACACCTATCCATATCATGTTGGCACCTCTTTAATATAATTTTCTTCTAGGTAGATCGTGGATTTGTTCCATGAAGGGAGTCCCATCTGCTCTTCACCATGAGATGAATTATGAATATAATAAAAAGATATATATGGTTAAAGCAGATGAAAAAAGTTATAATTCACAAGTCGAAGTCGAACATAACACTTCCAACTCTCTTAATACATTGTTCCCAACTTCAAAGGTAGAGCCTATTCATGTTAAAGATAATCATAATTGTATTCACCTATAACAAAACTCTTAGATGATGATTGGGGTTCATTATATTTTACACCCTCATTTGTAGGAGAGTACAAAATCTCACAATCTAAACCTAAAGAGTCTTGTGTTTCATTTTCTCAATCTTGTTCTACATCAACAAATCCAAAAAAATCACCCCATGATGGTGATGGAGGCTCTTTATCTTTCATCCCTCATGTGTCTATGATGCCTAATTTTGAAATGCTTAAAAATGATTTGCATTCTTGTGAAAGAATCAATTCTTCTTAGGAACATTCAAATAAGACTTCTTCATCTGAGTTGGAAAGCTGTTATGGGCTTGGATATAAAGTTCTTTCTAAAAGTGGTTTTAATGAAAACATGAAACAAGGCAATAAGGATAATGTGAAATCTCTACCATACCTTTACAAAAATGGTTTATATTTCTAACCTTCATCCCAATCTTAATCTCATGCTCCATCTTATACTATATTTATGAATTCTACTGGTAAGTGAGGAAACTTTTTTTCACAAAAGAAAGGAATGTATCCTACTACCAAGAAAAATAATATTTCCTTGGTGCTCCTCAAGGCTCACTTGATTACTCTCCCCCCTCCAACACTTAAGAAATTTTATACAAATAACTCTTTTGTACATATCATCGAGTGCATGGTTATTCCACCAATGAATGTCAAAACTTGAATAATAGAATACAACAACATAGTAATTGTGGTACTCTTCCATCTGTTGATGCACCTAATCCTCCCAAATAATAATTATTCTATGGTGTTGCTCCTCACTATGTGAAATTTTTAGCTTCATGTGTTTTCTCATTGTCATTTATGGTGGCACAATCTTAAGTGCAACCACATTTCATCCATGGTAGCAACACGATAGTATCTTGCATAGTTTTCTTTGCCTTTACACTTGGGGGAAAAGCATAACTAGTTTTGGGAGGTGTGTATTATTCTTAAGGATCCCCTCTTCATCCCTCATTTTTCCTTAAAATACCAACGTAGCAAGTATGTTGACATTTTAAGGGTGGAATATCCCCCTAGCCATTTCATAAACGTCTTTTCAAATTTGACTTATTGGCATACCCCTTTGGTGGTGGTGTTGTTTATAGCACCCCCTGAGGTGTGGTTATCAATTCTTCCCCCATGACGTTAAGCATTTATTTGTCCCCCACGATGTTAAACTTTTATGTGCTCCCTGAAACACAATTGGAAATATAGTCTATGGATTTGGCATAACAAATCTTGCCAATTTATGAATTTGAGCATTTTTACATGGCCACCTAATATAACACAAATTGCTTGCCAGTGGAGCCATATATATCATAAGTGATTTTACATCCTTATGAGAGCACCATTTTGTTTAAGAATCGCATTCAATGGATGATGTTTGGTATTTGAAACAAACTTAAGATTGAGGTGTCTTTGCCTTACTGACTTGAATCCTTTTAGTAAGTTAACCTTTGTGTTTGTGTTTCGTATCTTTTATGTGTCTTCTTTTTGTTTGCATCATGGTTTTTTCATCTTTTTGTTGTCTTTATGTTATATTTATGTTGTGCATCTTCAACGTGTATGCTTCATGTTTGTCATGCTGCATTGCATATCATACACATGTGTTCCTTTGTCCTCATGTTGTCTTTCCATAGGATCTTGAATCCTAGGGGCTTGCGTGCTCCCCTGGTTTCAGTGCTATCCTATCTTTTCAATATTTGGATAATTAAACCCCTCTTAACATATTCTTACTTTAGTGTGAGTTTGAGAATAAGTTCATACTCTCACTAAAGTGGGGGCTAAATTTAGCATAAAAAATTATCACCCTTGACAATTCCACAGTAGGTTTTCTCCCCTCTAAGTGATTGGACCTAATTATGAACCCAAATTCCTAATTTTGTGATTAATTTCCTATTATAAAACATTTATTGGAAAATCAAACATGGGAAATTAAAGTAGGCATTTAATATTTTACCCCTAACACTTTTGATTCCTAAAACACATGGATCTAGTCTAGGGTGCCCTGCACCCTAAACTAGCATTTATGGCTCCAAATTTAAGTATGTCGATGTCAATAATTTATTATTTGAAATTCAAATTTAATTGTTAGCTATCAAGATTTAATTATCGGGAAATTAGATTAATTGCATATAAATACATAGTATTTTCACAATTTTAATTATGAAGGAAATTATTAAGAAAAATATGAGAAAAATATTTCAAAAAACATTTAAGAGTAGTTAAGAGCAGATTTTTTAGAATTATTGCAAAATTTTATCTTTCAAGTATCATGCCAAGTTTTATGTGAGTTTTTTTCATGTTTTGCATGCATTTCATTTTTTAGCACTAACATTAGTACGTTTTCAAATCAAATTAAATCAAGCAAGCATTGATCCTTGAAGGTGATGAGCATGATTTTAGTCCATCAAGAAGATCAGATCTAACTAGCGAGTTGCAACAAATTATCAATTCATTACTTAATTGTCATTCAATCTCCATCCCTCAAAAGGATAAGCTCTCTTCTATCATCAAATTTACCATTATGGAGGTAGAAATACCAACATAGGGTTTGACTGAGGCAAGCCCCTATATGGCACAACCCTTCCTCTCCTCTCATGTGTGCAGGGTGTAGATCTAAAGTAAATTGGAGGAATTTGAAGGCTATTTAATCATCTCTGTATTAAAAACTACAAGTTGTCAAGTCACATAACTTGCAATATCTCATCAATAGACAAAGATCCGACAACAACAATTAGAAAACAAAAGCAATAGACCAGCCTCTTGAAGCCTGCATTTTTTCAGATATGAAGTAAGAAGAAGCCAAACGAGGGCATCCTTGTGCCCTAGACTAGCTAGATCCAACTCAAATTCAAACTACAAGTTCTTCTATGTCTACTCTTCTCATTTTTGGAACTAAATTATGTCTGTCTGCATCAAGTTTGTCAGAAATCATAACAGAACGCTGCATTTTCATAGTTTACATAATTTTCATCATTTCATCACATTAAAATCCAATCTCTAAGGCCTTCAAAGAATTAGATCCACGATTGATTGACTCACCTTTTAGGTTGCAAGTCAATCTCACACCCTTGCTGATCTTGATTCTAATGTTGAGTAAGTGAAAAGTAGCTAATCCTAGTTGGATCTAGGATCACTTTTCCTACAAAGCAATATTTACCCCACATTAGATTTTCTAGGATATACATTTATTAAAGTTCATATTTGCAAAATATATTGCACATGTATCAATTCCCTTTGTCTACTCATAAAAAAAGTAAATGTGTAATGACACTTTATAAATAGTGCAATTACAATGAACAACCCCCCAAATTACTTAATCAAGATACCTCCAATATTATACGATGTGACATTTTATAGAACAGTGTGATTAAAAGACTATGTGCTACTAAAATCAACAAGGAGAGTCCATAGAAGTTTGGAAGAAACCTAATCACAATTAAATTAAACCAACTTCACTAAGACGTGGAGCTCAAAAAGAGTTCTCTAACACCAAAAGAAATTAAAAAATAGATATTTGAAACAAAAGTTATGCTTATTTTCATAAAAGTGATTTTTTTAATATGTGCAATGTCCTTGTCAAACTACTGATGTAACACTAAAATGACATAACATTGAGATTAGATGAATTGATTTGAAGAGTAAATATAAAGAACTGAATTATTATTTTTTAATCTTATGAAAAAAATTGACCCTATTAAATTTATTTAAGTGAGCATTTTTAAAAATATTAAAATTTCCTCTCCATACAAAGTACAATTTCTCCCTTGGTGCCCCAACCAGTCAATATATTTTTTCGTTTTAATTTTAAACTTACCTACATGGCTAAGAAAGTGAAAAATAAAAGCTATATTAATGACCATAAAAGCCTACACTTAAGAAAATGACTTTCCATCTCTCCCCCCACACATTCCAAAGCCATGCGTGTGTTAACAAATGATAAGTTAAAGATTTTGAAAGCGTTGAAAGAAGTGAAGTAGGTGGATATTTGGGGGTTGCGACCAATGGTGTTGTCTGCTATCTGACCCAATTACTTTGCTCAGGCTTAAATTTTTATTTTTTGGGTACAACAAAGTAGGTATCAGATACAGGTCTCTGTAGGTCTGTACCTCTGCCTTTTTGAAAAACAAACTTAAGTCAAAAAATTTCAAAGGGAAAATGATTTTGTAGTGTAATATTAAAAAATATCTTTTTTAGTGTTGTAGCAATGTTCATATGGCCTTGGGCTATGTCTCTAAGTCAAATATTTTTTTTGTTATTTTTAGCAATGTTACAATCAGGCATTCTTGTAGTTTTGTTGTCCTTTATACATGATGGCATAGTCAATTTTGAGGATAATGTGATTCCCATGAGTTTTCTTGCAACTCTTTGTCTTTTTTGGTCACAAACAAGCGCCTTCTTAGTTTATGACTTCGATACTATGTTAGATTTGTCTATAACGAAGATAAGATTGAACAAGATCCATGGTTTAGATGCATGAAGCATGTTACAATAGCAAAACAATAGCTACTTCAATAAAGAAAAACACAAATATGTAAAATAAGTCTAGTATTCCACAAGTGCAAGATTACAATGATGTAGGCTCAATGTTCAACTCATCTAAGTATGATAATAAGATGAGTGTTTATAAGTAATGACAACTACATGAGTCACAAATCAGTCACTGTGAACTATGAAGGAGACCAAGAAAGACAATACTTGCTAATTATAGAATATGCTTCTTTTGAACGCGTGATGCATGTGGGTTAGAGAAGACACTCCTCACAATATGACATGTGCAAGTCAATACATTAGTAAATTTATCTTATGCATAATAAACCTATGATAAATAAATAAATATGCAAAATAATTATGCCAACACCAACTCTAGTATTCAATGACAAGACTCAATTTTCTTGTCAATCCTTTTTGCTCAAACCCTCTTGGTTTGATTATTTTGGTTGGAAATAGATTGACCATAGGAATTTTTAATTTTATTTCTGGGTATTCCTTTTCTTTCTTGTCCTCTTTTGTAGCTCTTAGGAAAATTGTTTTGATTGCATTGAGAAGAAATTACACTTTTGGATTCCAAGTCTCTTTCTCTAGCTAGAAAATTCTAGATTTGTTCTAATGCATGCTTGTGGCCACTCATGTGTATTATTATTCTTATTGGTCTCCCTCAAAACCCTCTTATCAAAAGCTAGAGAAACTACTTAAGGAGTTTCTTTGACCTCCTTAGAGCAAGGTAAAGGGTTTTATTGTGTTGTCTACAAATTTTGTTGTCTTATGTGTGACTCTAGTAGTATTAGCCATATTGATACTCATAAACAAGGGTTGGCCTTGGGTGTTGCCACAATATTTTCCTGAAATCACATATTTTTGGAAAATATAATGACTTAAGCCTTTAAAGGTTCAATTTAAATGATTTTAATTAAAGAGGATTTGATCAAACCCCCTTAGATCAAACCCCCTTGGATAGAACCCTATTAGTTTTAAACCATACCTATAATGGAGTCTCCTTTACACATATCAAAATGCTGATAAAAAACCACTTTTGATTTACCTTTTGGGAAATCAAATGAATTCATTTAAAATTTGTGTTTTGTAAGTATGTAGCCCTTGTTATAAGCTTCCCAAAAAGTATAATTTTAAATATATTTAATTTGATTATTATATTTATTTTTTATTTCTTGTGAATGTAGATTTTTCAATGAACATCAAGTTCTTTGTTTCACACCTACGAAAAAATAAGAAAATAAAGAATTTTTTTTCTAAAAGTACATGCGCACTAGGTATTGATGTCCTTATTGCAACAAAAAAAGAATAAGTTAATTCAAATGCATACAAAAAAAGTTATGCAGTCTAAAGTACACCTTTGTCCAAATTATACTTACTCTGACTTGGAAAATTAATTTAAAAAAATGTAACAAAAAATTATGAAAAAACATCCATGCACTAGATATTGGTGTGAAAAAACTGTATTTTAAAAATTAGAGTTGTATCATTTCTATAAAAAAAGTTATGCGGTTTGAAGTAAACATCACTTTTTAAAAATATTGTTTAGTAGAAAAAATAAGTTAAATTAAAAATTACATAAAAGGATTCACAATTTATTTTTTAACTTTAAAAAAAAATTATAATTAGAATCTACACACAAAATCTCACAAATCACTAGTTTGATTCATCTTCAAATTCTTAATGGTTTAACTGCTATAGGTGTAAGAAAGTGAAGATCTGGTGAAAAATGTTGATTTCAATGTCAAGTTTGGCCAAAAAGTGTAACCCATTATTGTGGGATCACCCCCTTGTGTACCAATTGGATAATTCATGTCTTGGAGGATCATTAAGCCTAAAAGATCCTCCTAGGGCATTGTATTGCTTCTAGATTTCCTCATGGAAGGAAGACCTAATAAGGTATAGGCCTTCACTCCATCCTCATCACAAAGGAGCTAGTGAAATTTCAAGGAACTTTTGTTTCCAAGAATATATGAAAGGCTTAGGAATCCATAAATCCATGACTTATCTAGAAAGGAAACAATTTTAGAATTAGGACCTCCTTCAACCAAAAATTGCTTTCTTGGCCTCTTATGATTACTTTCTAAGATTGATCTCTTGTCAAAGTTCCCTAGGTCAATGAGTTGATTTCTTAAGCAAGGGGTTTGTTATTTTAGACCTCTTCTCCAAATCCACTAATAACTAGTTATCTTGGCCAAGACTTAAATCTAAAAACAATCTTAGCAATTCAATTTTTAATCCTTTCAAACTGTTATGGAGTTTGTGCCTCAAAAAATATTGCATAATACTACACCTTGGTGGAAGGATTGGAAGTGGTATCCAAACACTCCCTTGAGGAATTATAAACCCATTTAAGGGTATTCTTCACTTTCTCCTCACTTGACCATCATTTAGAAACTCAATATTAAGTGGAACTCTTTCCCATTGCCACTTAATGGCGCCTTTAGGAATTACAAACCCATCTAAGGGTATTCTTCTCTTTCTTCTCACTTGACCATCATCTAGAAACTCAATATTAAGTCGAACTCTTATCCATTGCCACTCAATGATGTCATAGGTTTCAAATAGTTTGGTCTTTTAGAGTCCAAATCGACTCATTTTTCTTAGTGTCTCTTGTATGTTTAGGTCTTTCCATTAGAAAATTTCTTATCAATTTGGGT
Source organism: Sequoia sempervirens (assembly GCA_007258455.2). Taxonomy (NCBI): domain Eukaryota; kingdom Viridiplantae; phylum Streptophyta; class Pinopsida; order Cupressales; family Cupressaceae; genus Sequoia; species Sequoia sempervirens. The sequence goes on from VDFB02168118.1 coordinate 68,557,408, forward strand.
CTTTCCAACACTCTATATCCTTTCTATGAAAATTTGAAAAATATCAATTGTCTCTTTTAGTTTTTTCCCATAGGCCCAAGCTACATGGAATTGGGTACATGATTTATTCAATATTTTTTGGCTAAATTTTTTCTTTTGACATGTGATTCTTTTAGGTGACTAGCCTAAGGTTCCTACAAGATTTACCCAAATTTTGAATGCCTTCATAGTGGAAATTCTATTCAACATATAGACAGATATAAATAGTACTTTATTTTTAGGGTCTACTATGGATGTTTAGTTCCCTATGTATGTACTAAAGTCATTATATGCTTTGATAAACTATGTTATAGATATAGGCCAAATCCTATAAATATTATATGGGGGTTTTACACTTACATACACTTATTGAGCATTAGGTCAATTGTCATTGTATTATTTCTTACGTGTCACCTTCTCTAGCCAACAAAATATATTTCTTCTCCATGTGAGCACCATCATAGCCATAGCCACAATATTCATTCAAGAAATGGTTCTAATGAGTCCCAAGGATCCCCTTAACATTGATGACATGGTTGGTCTCTCCTACCATGTGGACAATGTTCTACCTCTTATTGTAACCATGGTCTCCGAGTTAGTGTGATAGTAGGAAGTCCCCTCTGTTAGACCTTGGCATTTCACCAATTTGAATAGATTTTATTGATGTGAAATTAAGAAGACTAAGATATATATGATATTTTCATGAGTTGAGAGTTGATTATTAATGGACAACATATCTTGGATTGCTAGGGAAAAATATTTGATAATGATCCCCCTCCTCATCCCTCTAGTATAGCTCTTGATGTTTAGTGGTGTGCCTACTTTTATTTATTTTTGGGTTTTGACATTGGCTTTTGAAGTACAATTTCATTCCACCCATCTTTTATGTGAATTGTGTATAATATTTTTTATTCTTTTTATATAGAAGTGCACTATTATATATATATATATATATCTGTGTATAAAAGTAGGAATTACATGGAAATATACTTCTCTAAAAATAGAAAGCCAATATTATTAAATGGGTTTGTAACATATAAGGCCTAAAAAATAGTTATTATGCTCCAAGATAAATTTAAATGTAGTTGTGGAATATCTATAGATATTTTTAGACACTAATAAATATCAAACCAAAATAAGAAATAATGGACATTGAAAAAGTAGATGAATAACATAAAACAATTACAATGGAAAGACTCAGTTTCTATTTTAAATTATATAATATTTATAACAAATTACATTCATGCATGTTTTAATTGGTCAAGTACAATCCTTTTTGATTGGTTAAATAAATCCAAAACCTCTATATTATTTCAATTCTTGAATTTTTTTTTGAATATTTCCTACTATTTAGGCTCACTATACTCTTTGACTCTTGACAATATAATTTGATGAGAATAATATATGTTTTTTATATAATTTTTGGATCTTATAATTAGGTGACTTTGCTCCATTCTTACAAAAAAAATTGACCTATAAAATTATTGAACTCATTATTTCATTTAATCTCTTTAATTGGTGATATTTCACTAATAATTTGAAATTAACCACTTCCTAATCAATTATGGTTTGGAATTCCTCATTATTTCACAATTTCTAAATGTGCATCATTTTAACAACAATTCATACATATTTGGTCTCAATATTGTTGATGGTGTTTTTAGCACAACCAACTTTCTAAGTAATAATGAATTATCTCTTCTCTTGAAAAGCAAGAATCCCTACTCTAATTTTCCTTTTGGTTCAAGCCTTGACCATGATGGAAAAATAAGTGGTTCATGTGAACTTGTTTCAACAAGGGCCTTGGATTATTTAGGTATTCTAGAAAATACATTCAAGACATGTAACCAAAATTGAAAGATTTATTCTTTGAAACCACAACTAATTACCTGTTAAAATGAAGAGAAATAGGATAAGGGATTTTCCCAAAATGGAAAAGTGGATCCAAAGAGGGAAAAAGGGGTTCTAATTCTCTCAATTCATTAGAAAATGAGATCCACACCAAGAATTGACTAACAACCCTTAGGTGAGTCAACCCAATATGTGAATCTATAAATTTCCCTTTTTGCTAGGATGGGTGTCTAGGTCAAATAACACTTTGGGGAGAAATATTTAAAATAGAAAAACCACTCAAATTTAGATCTAGAAAGTGCAAATTTAGGAGATTTAACATAAAATAGAAGGAATCAATAAACTTTCTAGAGAATCTAAAGGTAATAAATGTTGTGCACCTGTCAAAAAAATTTGTTTTTGGAACCCTAAAAGGGACTCATTCACCTTATCATGAATGGGTCCTGGTAGGATTTTTTGAAAAACTTTGAATTTGAATTTGAAGCGTAAGACCCACAATTCATTCCTATAACTTGAAATCCTCACTCCTGGATTTGGATCTGTCAAAAATATGCAAAACAATTTTGATGCTTATTGGTGGATAGGGGTTTTCCTCATTCAAACCCCAAGTTTGGTACTTAAACCTTGATGATGAATAGAAATTTGAAACATGAAATGTGTGTGTGATCCTAATCTTAAGTGTGTCTAAGATTAAGGTTTTGAATAATGCAAAGAAACCTTACTCAAGTACATGTTAGAATAGGATCCTAAAATGAAACATGAACAATGATGAAGACCTACTTTAGGAGATCTCAAACCCCCTTAATAAGTCACAAATATGAATATACCTCTCTTTAGGTTGAAAATAGAATGATCAGAGAAGATGGAATCACTTAGGAAAAAAGTAATTAGGCATGGTTGAATGTATTGTGCTTCTCCAAACACCTAGAATTCATCATGATTCTCCATAGGCATCTATCACCAATTCTTTAATAATGCTTGATCTTTGATGATAAAATGAGCTTGAAGACCTGCAAAAACAATAAAATACTACTCCTAGACTTCACTCTTGCTTGCTCCATACTCTTGAATGCAAATTCTTGTGATATCATACGAAAATCTTTTTTTTCTAGTGGAAAATGAATGTGAAACTTAGATTTATAGGCTTCCTTCTCTAATTTTCCAATTACTAAATCTTGAAAGTTGACATGTGGAATTTGAATTTGAAACCTTAAAATGCCGCCTAAAACATATTTTAAAAGGGGGTCCTAGGTCCAAGTGAGGACCCATTCACCATAGGGCGAATGGGTCCTAGGCCACTTCCCTAGGACACACATTGCTTAGTGTTAAACAGTATGTTAAATCAGGGTCCTAGATCTAAGTGAGGACCCATTCACCCTATGGAAAATGGGTCCTAGGTCACTTACCTACAAAACACATCTTCCAATGTTGAGTGTTGTGTAATGACATTTATAAGTGTTGGGTTTTATACCTCAAAAATTGTATTTAATTAGGCTTGGATTTGAATTTAAAGGGGCCAATTAAGGAAAATTAACCTCCATTAATTAATGAAGCCCTAGATTATTGTGAAAGTGTAAAGGTACATCTTAAAACACCAAAAATAATGCACAATCAAGTCCATTTTATTTAAAAGGGCCCTAAACTTAATGTGAATATGAAAAACATATTACAACACTAAATTAAGGCATCATTAAGCTTATTTTATTATTAATTATTTCCCAAATTAAGTATGAAAAAGGGATGTACTTTTTCCTACACTACTTTTAGTCCCCACTTTAGTCGCCATATGACACTACGTGCATATGCAAGGTAAAGGAATTCTAATAATATTTATAAAAATGATACTCATATGGATTCATTAGTGATAATGAAGCCCCTAGTGTAGTTATCTACAAAACCACAATGTTAAGAACTGCATCCTACAACATAGGTTCATTATTTGTACAAAAATTCTCTTATCAAACTTTTATAGAGAATAGAATTCGAGGGTAGATGTATTCCCCCCTAATTCAACTTGCTTTATGGAGGTGGAACTAGGGTGAATATGAAACCACATTGAATTAATTAAGTCGTATCATAGGGAATTTCCAAGTACCATACCACATAGTGATAGATGCTTGATGAGATCAGGAGTAGAATTATGATTCCAAAAAAATAAATGGCATAAAAAATGGAGTCCTCTAGCCCCCATTATGCTAATTTGAATAAAATTCCCTCAAAATGAAATAAGCTTTATTTACTAGGGTTTAGTATATATAAATGAAAATGACACTTTTTACTATCATTTGACATTTACCTTTTTGCAAATTACCTTGGTGCAAAGTGATCTAGGATGTCGAGAAGAATAGATTACATGCAAACTAGATTGGATGTCATTTGCGAGGGGGCAAAGTGTTTGCAGTGATATATGATGCATAGAATTAAGCTGCGGTAATTAGCACATGCCTCAAAGTTGTTCATAAAGAAGGGGCCTCCTAGGAAAAATGAAGAATGGGGACATTAACACTTTTAACTTAGGGATGCAAGACTAACTAGGCACAAAAGGTCAACATGAGTTTATAACAAAAGTGCATGCCAAGTTCATGGGTTAAGGGTTTAAGCACATAAGGGTTTTGAAAGCCCTATCTTGCAATTTCAAAAACCTAACCAAACACAATTGAGGAGTTTCAAAACCTCAAAGACCTAGTTCCATAAAAAAAATCATGGATTTCAACAGGATGCACACATAAGATCTCTCTGATCAGATATAAATGATGTGCATCCAAGGGTGGCATAAAAAATGTCAACACTTTCAAGGGTTAGTTTATTGGATGCAGTGAGCATAAAGTGGCTACAATTCTTCAATTAGACTATGAAGGAGTTGAAGTCATTGTAGTAGATTCCTTGTTGCACAATTGAGATGTTTTTCTCTGTGTAACATTCCCTCTCTATCTTCTTTTCTATTTTGGTAGTGAGCCTTTTGGAAGTGAGCCTTTCATCTTTGGGCAGCAATCCCTACCTATAATGATCCCTATTGTATTCAGTTTTGATATTACTTATATTGTGAGCTAATCCTCACCGTGGTTTTCCCTCTTTGGGTTTTCCATGTAAATCTGGTGTTCCCTTATGTTTGATGTTGAGTTTTTTAAGTTTTTGTTATTTTCTTTTCATGTTAATTCATCATAACAGACTTAAGGGTTTAATGAATGAATGGAGATCTAAATGTTAATAAGGGATTTGAAATTTTAGGTTACAACTTATTCACCCCCCCTCTCAATTGTCTTGTGCATTTCAGCAAATGGGTGAATAGGGTCACATCCAAAAAATGATCCATTAAGACATACAAAACAAAGATACATTAAAATGATGTGCCAAAACCACATCTCACATTGGTAAATAGTTTCTCACGAAATATAAGGAAATTTTATTTTCAAAGGTGTGGTTTATTGTATGGTAGTAGTTTAATAATGGTGGATGGTGATTTGAAACTCCTATGAAATATCTCATTAAGAAAATATTTTCTATTAGATAGCACTGAATAGCATCAATAGGATCTTCCCTTTCAACATGACCTCTCTCCAATGTAGTTTTAAGTTTTGTTGATGAACTATAGAAATATGATATAACTAACAAGTGATATTATGTTGTAAATTAAAGCATCCAAATACTTAAACAATGACAAATCATAAATGGAAATGAAAATTTCCATAAAAGAAAAACCATAACATAAAATATTTGGAGAAACCCTTACAAGAAAAAATCCATATCCAAAGAGATCTAAATTTTGTGTTGGTTATAAACCCACCTATACGAACTACCTTCAACTACTTCATAACTAAAGATATTCACCATCTAAGATAGGGGACACGGAAATTGTGTTAGATCATTTGGGATATTTCCTTCAAAATCAATCCCCTATTTGTTGTGTTTAATCCATCTTCAAATCCTATACATAGTACATGTGTTTGATCCTATGTAGGGTATTTGTGGTGTATGTAAAGTGTTCTAGTTGCCAATAAGTTAAAAGAGGATGTCTATTTTTAGGTGGTTTGTGTTTGTGAAATGGAGGATAATTTATGAGATTAAAAAAATCAATGATATTCTTGGAACGGGATTAAGAGTATTTGTGCATACAATGAGTGTTTTAGAGATATTTTTTTGCAATAGTGGGAGGTTAGGTGAGAGAAATTTGAAAAAATATGCCCTTATAGGATATACAAACAATATTGGGATGCAATGTTGTGAGAAAAGGATTGATATCACTAAAGGATATTCCAAAATGGAGGTTTGTATGTCCCACCATGAAAGATAGGCTTGAGAGGTCTAAAAAATTAGTATGAATTCATAGAGAAGAAACAAATTATTTAGCTAGAGAGTCTTCTTTAGTGGTCTGCTTAATTATTCAAAACGGGGAAAATTTACCTTTTATTTGGGGATTAATTCAAAATGAGCATTTGAGAGAGTTAAGGAAACAATAGGTTAATATTTTTGGTACCTAAAAGTTGGAATCAATCAAAAATGATTTAGAGTTCTTAAGAACCAAGATGCAATTTTTCATCTTTAGCATCTAGATGTAACTTATCCCAAAATTAGATTTTATACTAAAACTTTAGGGTTGATTCTAGGTGTGAAAATATACATACTTGTAGCATAAAACATAATAGTGATGGTAGTATACCATTTAATATAAGTACAAGGAGTCCTAGAAACATGTTTATGAGTATTAACACCAAAATAAGTGTAGAAACACAAGGTGAAGATTACAAAGTAGGATTTTTTTTTTCTCATATTACCATGTATCTATTATCTTCTCTTCTAATTCCTTGCCGATCAATTAGATACAATTAAATAGAGGGGGATAGGTATATTGTTGCTAATAATTTTCATGATTGATATTATAGATAGCGTCTTATGATAGATAGAGATCCATCACTACATTCAAATAGAGTTATATAATTTTGTGAAGAAATGTTTGTATTATGTACTTTTTTTCACTTTTCCATTTTGTGTAGATTTTTATCACATGCTCGCATCTCACGAAGTTTTATCTCATTACCACTTCATATGGAGTTTCACATGACTACATCACATGCATCCTCACCACATTTTTATATTGCACAATTTTCATAACACTTTCTAAAAAATAAAAAATATTATTCGTTTTCTTCTCTTCTCATTTTTCTAGACAATAAAAAGATTTTTTTAGGTTATAGTTTTTTATCATGTGCCAAATTCTACTCATTGCATATTTTTTATTGTTTTGTGTAGGTTTAGGTGGGGTTATTCTAAGGAGAGTACAAGAAGAATATGTGTATGTTTTTAAAGGTACTCATATCCTTTTATGAGTGTGAATATTTACTTTTCATGTTAGTTGAGAATACCCATATTCTTTAAAATGCATTCTCATTTTAGATTCACATGTACATCAATGTGGGGAAAAAATATAATGGTAAAATTAACATACCTGTGTTGATTCTCATCTAGGCTTTTGTCCACTTCAATGATGAAAGTGCCTTAATGCAATACCATATCAAGAAGTGACATACTCTCATGTTAGAATTCAATCACAACATGATCCCTATTGATTCCCTATTTCACAAGATTTTTTTACTAATTTTTGTACATTTATCCCTACCTTAAAATCATCAATTTATCCCTTGACATTATTTTTGCAAAATATAAATTTAATCTAGGTCTACCCATCAAAGCATAGAAATCATCCACAAAATACATGAAATGAAATCCATATTTTAATGTTCCTACCCCCTTCTTATTAGTCATTATAAGTTGATCTAACACATGTTTCATGTGACATGTTGCTATGTCATGGTATTTAAAGGCTATCATTGTGCATTTAATACATATCTAAGGAATGCAAGGTAATTTTCTTAAGAAGAATAATTAGAGCACACTTTATTTCTAAGTTAATAAAGGAAAAAAATATGCATCATCATCATCACATATCACATATACATGTCTACAAATGCTATATTTTATATTTCTCATTGCGATTAATTTGGTTCACCAAGGGGTTTAACCTAGGAAAACTTGTTCACCTATGGAGTTGGAAAAATCCTGAAAGGTGCCTCTAAATGTCACTTCAATAGATTAATATATATCAAAAGGGAAATTCTCAAATGCACTTTATATCAAATCAAATGTTCATGTTTTAGCTTATTTTTGAATAGCTCATATTAAAGTCCCACATGTCAAATCAAATTTGTGATAGTTCAGATTAATCTTGCATGGCACAAGATTGATCTATATGAATTTATAAGTATAGATTCAAAAGAGTGTAATTTATAGGAAAAATCAATTAATTTTGTAAAATTGGCAAAGAGACTTAACTCAAAATCAACACCAAATCATCTTCAATTCTTGTAATAAATGCACATATCTACTCATTCAATTTCTACTCTTTTATTTTAGAATAATATTCTAATGCTTAAGTCCATTAAGTTTTGGTGTAATGATAATGGGAAGCTTTCAAAATTGATGATATTTTTAGCGATAAATATTCAATAATTAGCTAATAATTGAAATTTTGGAATCACATTTTTTATAATAGTTCAAGCTATAAGGTGACTTGAATCGCCAAAATTTTACAAAAAAATATTTTAGTGTTATTTAAATTGTAAGAGCAGTTAGTTTATAAAAAAAAATAACTCAAAAAATTTCCATAATAATTGATACATGACTAGATCAGGTTCACCTAATTTTTTATAATTTACTATAGAAATCTAAATTAATTTTCCAATAATATATAAGAATTTAGGAGGTCTAGAAGATAAAGAGACAAGCATAACGAACAATTTACAATGATTATAATTAGGTAACCCAAATTAAAATGAGAACAAATCCTTGCATATATAGGCAAGGATGAGGCAATCCAAATCTTACTTGAGTGTTAGGATAAATACATATTATATACAACACTAGTATTACTCATATATGTTCAGAAATACATTATTTTGATGAATGTTAAATCATTCTTTATTTAAAATATTGGAACTATCAATGCCACCAATATATTTATATCTATAAAAAAATATGTGAAAGATGTGGAGAGATATCATTTTTCACATTCTTCACATAAATCTTACATTTCTTTTGTATTGCATTTTACTTCATGAATCATGAAATTTGATCCAAAATTTTGAAGAAAAAATGAACAATTTATATTATGAACATAAACAATAGAAATTACATATCTACAAACATAAATATATATTTTAAGTGCCCCATAATGTGGCACAAATGAGTAGACAAGTGTCCTATAGGTGTCAACTTTAGGAACTCTTGGAGTGTGCAAACCAACAACCTCTATGACCAAGTCATCAACCTTGTGTGCCAAGTGTCGAGTGACCTTTGAGGTAATATGGAAAGTATTCCAACCTCAAAAGGTGTGTGCATGAGGTTAACCAAATAACTTGGTAACCTCTAGAGGTCTAAAAGGTTACACATTTGGTTAGACAAGAAGTTGTCTAACCTCATCAACCTAAGTACACTTAAGTGTAGTGAATAGATTAATTATTCATACTAACACCCCCCTTAAGTGATACTTGGGGAGATCACAAAAGTGCAAATAGATAGGAATGGATCCTAGCTAGAGGCCATGTTAGGTACCCATGTATAAATTTTCTCATAAAGTGGCTCGTAAAGGAGAAAACCCAGTGGGAACAAAACTCCTCTCCAAAAGAGAAATTAGAAGGATTTAAGACCTTCAGAAAAGATGTCCCTTGATGATAGGAACATGATGATGAAGAACTCCTGAAGCATGTCAAAGTTGTAAACTCTATCAATGATGAATTAGTGTCTACTAGAATCAATCAATCTCTAAGAAATGTGGATCAAGATGGGATATAAAAAAAATTGCATGAATGAACATATGAACACTACTCAACATATGTACATAAAGTCAATCAAACTCTGTAAAGTCGATAATACAAATAGTGCTGTGATTAGGAATACTAGAAACTCAAAAAGTGATCCACTAAAACAATCCCCCATACAAGAGATCAAGATAGAAGGTTCATGAGGCCTCCAAAAAAAGAATATTTGTCCATTACTTCATTGAAAGAAGCATTAGCATAACACATCATAGTCCCCCCTTAATGCTAAGAGAATATAAGTAGAAAAATTGAGATCAAGAGTGTGTAAAGAATGTAGAGATGTACAAGGTGTGCTCTAAGTCACACTCACATGAGGTGAACATCACAAGAATCTATGTTGTGATGGCATAGCCCCCCATTACACTTTATAATTCAACGTATGTACAATAATTTCCCAAATTCCCTCCCTAAGGAACACACATTCAGTTTTGTGACACTTTATATGAGTGTATTTACAACTTAATTGATGTTACAAGTTCTTCAAAGTTTATTATCATGAGGCGGACATAAATTAGTTTATGTCTTGCAAACCTCAATAAAAGACAAAAAACATAAAATTAAAACCCCCATTATGATGCCCCCCCTTTTCCCAAATTCATTGCAAAAGAAACCTTTACAAATATTTAACTAAGGAAAAAATTGAAACCCACCCTATAAACACTTTCCCTTTGCCAAATTCATTGAAATAGAAAAAAATAACTCCTCTTTTACAAATTTTTAACTATGGAAAAAATTTCACCTTCCCCCATACCCTTTTGCCAAATTCATTGCAAAGAAAAAAAAGGACTCCTCTTTTGCAAAATTTTAAGTAAGGAAAAAAAGAAAAAAAAAAATCCCCCCGCTTACAAAATTTTGATAATTTTATCTCCTATTTCAAAGGTTTCCAAATGGTTAGTTTTGACCATTAAGAGTTACAATAGTTTGATAACAAAAATATTTAAAATGTGGAATGTTAAAAAACTTTTACTATGTAACCAAATATGCAAAAGAAAAAAAGCCACGGGCAGTCAAAGAAAAGGTGTAGGGAGTAATGCCTGGCTTATGTTGAAGATGAAGAAGTTGAGTTTATTAAAACTAATTGTTGCTATGGTGGTGAATTGTGAGGCTAATTCAGAGGTGAAGTTTCCATATGTAGTCCCTATTGATCTTCTTTCAATGAAATCCATCACTTATCTTGGAGAGATGATCACAAAACACGCATGGTAGAAGAGTGTTTGTAGGTGGTTTGAAGTCGATCAAAACAACCTTAAGAAATCCCTCTATTGGAAATTTGTCATTTGTCAAAACATGTCTACCCCCTCTCTGCAAAGAGATTTGTGCCTTTGTTGCAAGGAAATTCACAACCTCTTGGAAGAGGCTCAATCCACCAGTCATACATAACACATAGATGAACCTATGACATATTTGGCATAGAAGGTGTTGCAAGTATGAGCAGTTAGTGTTGCCATTAATATCAACAAGCACATGTTGTCATTGATGTCTATTATTGGGTGCTATTTTTGCAAGAGTGTGAGTAGTTGATGGTATTCATTCTTTGATTAGTTGCATTATGTTGTCAATAGTAAAGCCACTAGTGTTAACCTCTAATGTTGTTGTGATAAGCTTTTGTGATCTATGGTTGAGTTGCTATATTGCAATTGGTTCAATTGTGTTGATGAAGTGTTGAAGATGATGAGGATGTTTCTCTGGTGCTTGGTTTCCAAGTGCTTTTGAGAAAAAAATGATAAAAAGAGGAAACAATGTGTTGCAGTGGTGTTTTGTGTTACAGCGTGGTTGTGTTCTTGTTTTGCTCCACATTTCTTCTAGGTTGAAGTTTTGCTTATGAATTTCAGATATGTTGATCAGAGGTGTTCAAAGTTGTTGTATCCATAATTTGGTGCATTGAATTGATGTGCAAAAGAAGTTGTGTTCACTAGTGTGTGAACAGTGTATTGTAGAGTTGTTTAGGAGAAATGTTTTTGCTTCGCATTTCTTCGTAATTTGGTTTTAGGTCTTGAGATCTGAAAGTGTTTTGGTAATGTTGGTATCTTTCTTCAAGCGAAGTTGTTCATGGTTTGGAGCTAAGAAAGTATGTTTCTTGAGTTATAATATATGGTAGAGTTATATGAATGTACTGGGTGTGTACATTCTTTAGGTGAAAGTTGTTGCAAAGGAGTTTGTTGGATTTCAGGGTGTCTATGGAATATTCCAATGTTTTTAGGTGACATTTGTTGTCTACGAGTTATGGATAAGATCAAAGGAAGCGTGTACTTAAAAGCTTAATGGTGTTTACACGGGTAACGACTGACCTTGGTGTTTACACTACTTGCGAAGGTGCTTCATTGTTTGTGGAAGCATGGCATGGTGTGTAATGATGGATTTGGGCCCTAGCTAAAGAGTGATGAGGTCCACCTTCATTCATTTCCATCGTGGGAATATTTTTGGTGCAGACCTAATTTGAATTTGCACATTTAAGGTGTATAGCCGACCTTGGAGAAAGTTTCAAGATTGAAAATAGTATAAATATTTGTTGAGTTGTTGATGGATTGTGTGGTAGAAGAGATAAAAGAGTATGATGTGAATTTTAGAGTTATAGAGTGCGAATTTGAGAAGTGCAGTGCGAGCTTTCATGTGTTAGATAATTGGATGCAGTGAGTAGAAGGTGTCTACAATTCTTCAATCAAGTTGTGAAGGTGTTGACGACATTGTGGTGAATTCTCGGTTGTATTGAGATAATTTTCTCTATGTAACATTTATTCTCCATCTTCTTTTCTATTTTGGTAGTGAGCATTTGGTAGTGAGCCTTTCTTTTTCTAAGTAGTGAGCCCTTGTAATCGATGTTGTTATTACTTATAATATGAACTAATCCTCACTATGGTTTTTCCCATCTTGAGTTTTCCATGTATATCTGTTGTGTTTCAGTATTTGTTATTTGCTTTCCATGATAAATCATCACAACATATATAAAGATTTATTGAGTGAATGTGAATATAAATATAAATGAGTATAAAGATTTTGAAGTTTAAAGGACGACTAATTCACCCCCTCTCAATTGTCTTGTGCATTCAAGACAACGCTCTAGAGTGGGTTGTGTGCACGTTGGAATGGAGTAGATTTGACTTGGTCGTTGCCTTTGAAAAGCTTCTTTACGTCAATTTTCTTTGTCCAAATAAATTTTCCCTTCCCCAGTTGAATTCTGAGAAAAAAGCACACGCCACAAGGACACGTCGTAAATTGCAGATGGGGTTTGAAATCACAGATACAGGGAGAAATCACAGGAGAAATCGCGGGCAGGAACAACGATTGCTATGATGGATTTGGAGAGTGCAAAACGTGATATGCCATGCCCACTCACGAACTGTACCAAATTGCGTCCATCCCAACAAATATCGGCCTGAAAAAAGACAAATCGCACCTTCACGCCAGGTGAGCAAACTTTCTACCTTCGCGGCTAAGCAAGCTTTGTCCCTTCGCCACCATTGAAGACTTAAAAATCGCGAGTAGGAGAGTTAATACACAAGCAAGGGTAGAATAAATCATAGCCAAGATGCCAACACGTGATGGCCACAGGCCAAATCGCACCTCAAACCAACGTTTGGATGCCTCTACAAAATGCCCAAAAAAAGCCAAATTTGAAATAGGGGTGGGGTAAATTTTCAAACTAAATACTATGAAATTATTCAATTATTGACATGGAAACATCTCCATCTAAAATTTTGATATCATATAGGAATTTAGGAGATTTAGGAGATAAAGAGACGAGTACAATGAAAAATATGCAATGATTGCATTTAGATGATCAAATTATAATGAGTAAAAAGTCTTGCATATATACGCAAGGATGAGGAAATTCACTTGTTAGGTGGATTGACAAGTGCCCCATAATGTGACACAAACAAGTCGACAAGTGTCCTATAGATGTCAACTTTAGGAACACTTAAAGTGTGCAAACCAACAACCTCTATGACCAAGTCATCAACCTTGTGTGCCAAGTGTTGAGTGACCTTTGTGGTGAGATGGGAAGTTTGTCAACCTCAAAGAAGTGTGTGCATGAGGTTAACCAAATAACTTAGTAACCTCTAGAGGTCTAAAAGGTTGCACATTTGATTAGACAACAAGTTGTCTAACCTCATCAACCTAAGTACACTTAAATATAGTGAATAGATTAATTATTCACACTAACATAATATATCATAATTATTAGTTACTTTAAACCCATATCACCAATATTTAGTTGCAACCATTGATTTATAATATAATCCAACAACTCTTGTTGTATTTTGTGAAGTAAAATATACCTACAATTTGTAATGCTCATGGGGCTCAAAATTGATTTTGGATTGGTGATTTCAATGAAGATCAATGATCCAAAGACAATTTTAGGATCCATGAGGATTACAAAGTGTAGGTATACTTTACCTCATAGAGTACAACAAGAGCCATTAGATTATATTTTAAATGATCAATGACAACTAAATATTATTGAGTCTACCTTTAAGCCATCAATCATGCCCTACTTTTCTATAAGATTTTTTTTTTAAAATCCAGTTGGATTCGCTATGGTAATTAATTTATTTTCCTATAACTTTTCAAGTTTACTAGGACTTTCTACAAAATTTTAATGATGTAAGAAAAATCTAAAAAAAATAAATTTGTCAATAAAATATAATATTTTTTTTTCAAAAAAAAAGATTCATCAATATAAATATATATATATTCGGGGAGCAAGTGAGGGTGGGGGTTCTTAAAGTTAGCATTGTTCAAAAGTAAGTAACCAGGGTTCAAAACTCTTCATACTAAAACAACCTACCATCCTATACACTCCTCATTAACATAGAGTCATAATAATTCTATTAAATCCATAAACAATTTAAAATACTCAAACATTCATCTTTTACAAAATACCATGACTAAACTAAAATGTCATAATATACCTAATTACCTTAAATAAAAATATACTCTTAAAACTTATATTTAAATTAATTATTTGACAATTACTTATATTTGTTTAGTTATCCTAAGAAGTTATGATTAAAACCCTCACAATATAACATAAACATACAAGCCATAGCCATATATTAGACTTGGGGGTTTAATTTGCACGTCAATGTAATGAATAATTTCCAAAATACACAAGTCAAGTTATACGCCACGCTATTAGAGGTATCCTCATTCATGACTTAACCTAAATCAACGAGTCACTTCTAAATCAAAAGTCACTTCTTTGAAAGCAAGTTGAAGGTAAGATTCAAGAATATCACTTTTTCATGCTTTTCTAAAATTAAAGCACTTTCCACTAAGGAAAGCAAAAAAAGCAATATTCTCTACTTATTCTTTTCCCAATCAGAACCATTTTAAGCAAAAATCTTTAACCCCATTAGCATTTTTTTTGAAAGAATGCATTATATAAATGAAATAAAGTATATCAATTAAAATCAGAATAATGCCCCATACGGAATTTTAGCATCATAAGACGAAATATAATATTTTTGAGTAATTGATAATGGTAACATGTGATAATATTTGTATGATAGTTGATATAGTTTAATTTGTGACATAACATTTTTGAATATTTAGTTTAACAATATACTAATTATTTAGTAATATATTTGAATAATCAATTTAATTACTATCTTAAGTCATTGAAGTTATATAGATAATATGTTTAGTTTTATCATTTAAGTTCTATTAGGGTGGGGTCTTATGGAAGGGCTTCAATAGCTATTTTATGGAGCAAGGGTTCCATGAGATAAAAAATAGATGCTACAAGATTAGTTAGAATCTTTGCATGATAAAAATGATCCTTTACTTTTTAGTTTGTAATTTTGACTAGATGCATCTAGGGCGGGGCTTGTCGCTTGTCAATCATTTAGAGTTTTCAAATTCCAACCAATTGATCTAAGAAATTTTTTGAAAGAAAAATTATCTATCGTTATATTTTTTAATCTCTTTGTTTTTTAATCAATCAAAAAGTGGTATACAAACCAAACAACAACAACAACAACAATAGAGTTGCTTTGAATTATCGTTTCTATATTTTAATTGTATAATTTATTTTAGTAATTTACATTTTCCTCAATATTATTCTATAGAGCTTACTAAATATAGGTTTGTTCTAGAGATTTTTTCATATATTGTAGAAGTTCAAACATAAAAAAATTTAGACATCAAAATTTGTAGTGATTTAGTTGAAGCTCTTCCCACTTTGAATAGTAGATATCTAATCATTGAATTGAATTCTCTTACATCAAATATTTAAATATATTGTATATCAATTTTTTATCATTTTATATTTATATATTATATTAAATTGAATATGCCAAATACTAAAAATCTCGAGATTGCAGCTTCTATAAATTTTAGAGCTTACTTTGAAATTTAAATTGCAATACAAAATTCATAGAACCACCCATTATAAAACACTCTTACAAAATCCACTAATTACCACAGCCTTAAAAGTTTCCTACTTGGAATAAACCACCCAACACCAAGATTTAATAATCTGATTCTAACAAACATTAACTAGGATTCAACACCCACAATTAAAAAAAAATGATGCTCTGGAGACGTGTTGATCACACATTCCTCGCCATAGATTATCAATTGAAAAAGCTGGGATAAACGTAGACGTCAACTAATATTCTTCCCAACTATACAAAAGGAGGTGCTTTCACAGGCTGAAAGCATTCTATCTTGCATCCCTGCGCCTCTGCATATTTCTGCACCAGCTCACTTTTACAAATAAAGACGGGGCAAAGCATGGGAACCCATAACGCTAGCAGCAGGGATGGACGTGAGCGGCGCATTGTTTATATACCCTATGACAGAGGCGCCGGACCTGATTATAGGGTTATTTATATACATGCTTTACCCTTTTGTTTCTGAAACTTGTCTTTCTTTTGATCCCTTTTATTTGTGTTTTTCACTGTTCTTTGCTGCTGTTCAGGTCGACGCTCCATCCCCAGCGCATAACGATTTGTGGGAGTTGTTCACAGAAAGGCTTCGAAACGACCCCATCAATCTTTCCCACAGGTTATTAACTCCTTACTAGTAATTATAAAATAGCGATCAGACAAACTAGGAGCTCTGTAACCTTGGCATGGAGCATCAAGAAATTTATATTTATGGCTGTGTTGTATAATTTGTATTTACGAATGGTTTCTATTTTTGAATTAGATTGTGTGAGAGTTTTCTACATTAATGCTTTGAATCGCATTCCCTAATCTATCATCCCCTCCCATTTGGATATAGAGCTATTCATCTCTTCCAAATGGGAAGAGTGTGCGTTCCCTAATCTATCATCCCCTCCCACCCAGATATAGAGCTATTCTTACCATCTGGGTGGGAAGAGTGTGATCGGAAACATTGATACAAAAAACTCACTCCCTAATCTATCAACTCCTCCCACCTTGATATAGAACTATTCCTACCACTTGGATGGGAAGTAGTGTGATACAAAACTTTGAGATAGAAAATTCTCATAAATTTTTTTCTGTAAGCCAATTTGGAAGAGCTTGAGAACTGGTGCCTTGTCTCTGGTTTCTATCAAAGAATTTGTGGGCAGATAACAATAGTTATATAGGGATCAATCATTTATTAGCTTTTGATTAGATAAACATTTTTAGACGGAGTTAAGAATTGAGGGTGAATTTTTTGCGGAATAATTGTTGACAATGATTTGTTGACCATGAATTGTTGATAGTGAATTTGCATGAAGCCATCAGAAATATTCTTTAACATTTTGATCAACTGCTAATTTTTAATTCTAAACTTTGGCAGGATACCAGTGCACCCTTATCAGCCATTCCATGTGCTGATGGATGAAGATGAGTTTTGGGCGCATGGAAGAGGTATGAGTCCGGGCCTGCAACAGTTTGTGAGGGCGTCGCCATTACGTTTCAGTAACAGATTTGACAACGATTACGCGGGCCGTCAGTTGACGCCTGCGGAGGTGGACACGGCGCTCCAAAAAATAAAGACGGAGGTTTACAAGCCGATTTCTCGGAACTCGGGAAAAGGACATAAGGAGAAAGCGGAAGACGACCCAAGTCCCCATACATGCTCGATTTGTCTGGAGGATTTCTTCGCCAAGCAGCAGCTTCAGTGTCTTCCCTGTAAGCACAGATTTCACTCTGAGTGTTTGATGCCATGGATAAAACGGCAGGGGCAGTGTCCTGTGTGCAGGTTAGATCTCACTGGAAGGCCCCCTTCTGTCCCCAATCCTAATAATGTTGATCAAGTCCAAAATTTAGATGCAAATATATCAGATGAAATGGCGTTGATCATAAGAGCCCTGGAAGAGGCTTTTGCTTCGCTTAATCCAGGCCATCGTTAGCCCCAATGTAAAAAGCTGAAAAGATAGATTATGGGTGACCTTTTGCTTAATCTTAAACCTGTGTTGATTTAATTTTTAGACGTAAAAAGTGATCTTTTAGTTATTGAACCCTTTATATTTAAGTAGTCTTTTTATATTTTGGTAAATGGTTTATTATTATGTGGTTTTTTATTTAAAAAATCAATTTTGGTCATTTTGGTTGTTCAAAAATCAAATTGTTTTTCATCATAAAAAAATATTAATAAAAAATGAATGTTCAATTTTCATCATTTAAAATTCAAAATTTTAGCATCATTCAATAATTAGGTAGTTCCCTCCATTCCCCATCGCTAACCCAAAAAAAAGTGTGTTGTTGATAAAAAAAAAAAAGAATTATATTAGCAAAGTGTTACACAAATTGTCTTTAGGTAGTTGAATGCTTCAAATAACTAGGCCAAGGGTTGTTACAATGAGGAAACCAAGTTCATTGATGTGGTCTTTGACATCTTGCATAAGGAGGCTTGGAACCACAACTACCTAAAAGGTACACTTAAGTTTTCATCATTGCTTTTGGAGATAAGATACTAGACCCATACCATAATTTTCCATTTCTATTTCCTAATTTTTTAGGATTTTAGGGGTGACATTTGGTAGGAGGATGCATGGATCTGAAATGGGGTTGTTATTGATATTAATATTGAGAGAAATATCCCAATCACATGATGTTTAGGCGTGACATTTGCTAGGAGGATACATGGATTTGAAATGGGGTTGTTATTGATATTGAATATTGGGAGAAATATCCCAATCACATGATGTTTTCTCTATGTTTTTATCTGTGAAGCTCTTGGGCACAATCATGGATCTCTACATGCTATGTTGTTAGTGCAATAGCTGATGGATAATTTTACAAGTTTGTTACAAGGATTTTTAATAGGTATGAAGGTTTGGGATTTCATTTAAGCAATAAATGGAGATGCTACATTTGATAGACTATGTTAGATCTTTAATGTATATCTTTTCATTACAACCCACATAAAATGGTTGTCCATTCAACAATTTATTTAGTGATTTGAAGAGCCTTGTTGATTGAAAGACATGTTAGATGTTGAATAATATGTGGTCCAATAATATCTTAACATTTTGACATGAATTTTGTTAAATAATCCATAGTATGTGGTATCCTTTCACTTTTCGATACCATTGTGCATCGCACATATGTATGGGACCCATAGTTAAGATCATGATACAAAGGATTAGTGTGATGCAATCAAATTTTATCAACTTTATTGAAAGAAAATTTATAGTACAAAAAATAGAGAAAAATAATAAGCACAACTTTAACATAGTATTTATGTGGAAAACCTAGTAAAAATACACCAAGAAAAAACCACAAGCAAAGATCTTTCGTATTTAATTCTCAATAAATTTACAATTACAACAATATTCAAAAACTACAAAAAACATGACTTCAACAAAGTATAAGAAATTTTAGTTGTAGAGTCTTTGTTGAATAAAACTCCAAAAATAGAAAGTGTGACTCTTACAACTATATGTCGAACATTTGTCAAAACTACCAAAAATAGAGAGTCCCAAAAAAATCGACTTCTTCAAAAATTCCTTTGGCGAGAACACCATTCGACATCCAAGGGGGCTATGACAGCCCCCTGGGACCCCCCATCATTTCAACCTTTGGTTGTATAGTAGGCCTTCAACCACGATGGGCACATACCTAAAGCACTAGCTAGATGTCAATGTCGACTATCTATCACTACTAAGATAATAATACACTTGACTTCATATTCCAACAATCTCCCACTTAAAGTCAAATTCCTCTCTTGTGAATAAATCCTCATATTGAAAGACCAATTCCTATGCTACCAATCATCAAGTAACATACAAGCTTAGAGAAGTTTTACACTAGATGAAATTCTCTCCACCAACAGGCTTCATCAAAATATTCGTTGGGTTTACATCAGTGTGTATCTTGGCCAAAGATACTTGTCCTCCTTCTATAATCTCACATACGAAGTGATATTCAATATCAATATACTTTGTTCTAGCATGATATGCTAAGATCCACGATATGTGTAAAGTACTTTGGTTGTCACAATGCAACACCATATTGTCCTTCTTTACTTGCAATTTACCCAAGATTCTATGAATCCATATTGCCTCCTTGCTAGCTTGCATTGTTGCCATATATTTAGCTTCAATAGTAGATAAAGCCACCACTATTTGCAACTTTGATACCCAACTAACTACACCTCCAACTAAGGAGAAAATGTAAGGGTATGTGCAGGATCATCATGGAAAAAATAGGCTCTTAAGTGGCGATGAAAATTCAGAAAAATCAAAGTTAGGCAACTTGACGTAAAAATTTGAATAAGTTATCTATATTATTTTAAAAATATGTAAGAATAGATTCTGTAATAAATTGAATGTAGTTTCTAAACTACTAGGTTTATTTTTTTTTTTTAAATCTATTTGGTGAAAATTTGAAATTTCAATGCAATATACTTGAATTTTAGGGAAAAAATAAGAAGTAGGTGTCTGTTTGACCACCCTAACCACAATAAAATGATAATATTTTTTTATAAGATTTTAGATATAAGTAGAGGACTCATGTCCCGATGTGATGCATATTTTTTTAATTTTTTTCCAGTAAATATTTAATTATGAATTTTTATTACAACTTTTAAAAAATATAAAAACTCGTATGTCGGACCACCTTAACTTGGTCAAAACTTCATGAAATTCTTTTTTTTTAATCCTATAGTATGCGAAGCATAGAATGTGACACATGTTTTGGATTCAAAAAATGTGATACCATTTGAAAGCTATAGATGTTTTTCAATTAGCCTATCAATCAAGACTTTAGTTGTAATTCAAATAGAAAATGAATAATAATTATTTATTAAATTCAAAGTAAAAAATAATTTATATTGGTGGAAAGCTGAGAATGTCCTTTAGAAACCCTTTTCGTTTCATCAATTTTGGGTAAAAAAAGTCGTCAGCCACATGGGTAAAGTCTAGAAAAGCAAGGTAAACTGTTAACCACATTTTTTGTGTTGACCTCTTAGGATTGGCGTGTCCTAGCCAAATTCCAAAGCAAGCTCGAGGCTAACCCCTAGGCAGTAAGGTTTGTGTCAGAAATATCAAATATCCGATTTATTTTATATATGATTTTAAAAAATGTAATATATTTTATAATATATGATTTAAAAAATGCAATAAATAGTTTATAGTTTATTTTAATATATCTAGTTTAGAATATACAATATAGTTTATAATTTAATAAATAATATACAATTTATGATAATCTCTTATGGAATTATGTATAATATATATATAATATATTATATTATTATGTATAATATTTAAATATTATTTCTATATTTTAGTTAATGTATAAATATTTATATATATATATATATATTACTAATATATAAAATATTTAAATATTATCTCTTCCCCCCTCTCTCTCTCTCTCCCCTTCTTTCCCTCTCCCTCCCCCCTCCTAATTCTCTCTCTCTCTCTCTCTCTCTCTC
>VDFB02168118.1:68579091-68618934 GCA_007258455.2 Sequoia sempervirens
ATTCAAAACCTGTTTTTCCCTTATAATCAAAACATATCATCAACATACAAAAGAAAAATAATAAAACTATCATCATCATACTTATGAAAATAGGAAAATGATTAGCCTCACATCATCCAAAACCAAAACTCATCATGAAGGAATCAAACTACTTGTACCAACACCTTGGAACGCTTATTTCAAACCATACATCGATTTTCTCAACCTACAAACAAGATTCTCCTTTTCTCTTTCCTCAAAACCTTCTGGTTACTGCATATAAATCTCCTCTAAGATGTTACCATGCAAGAAGGGTTTTTTTACATTAACTCCAAATCAAGACCAGCAACAAGAGATAAAACAACTCTAATAGTACTTTACCATACAATAGGTGAAAATATTTCATTGAAATCATTACCAATTTTTTTTGCATACCCCTTGGCCACCAATCGAGCTTTATACCTCTCCAAATTTTCATTTATGTCCCTTCTCAATTTGAATACCCACTGGATCCCAATAGCTTTTCACCCCTTAGAAAATGGTACAAGCTCCCATGTCTTGTTCTTATGAAGAGCTTCCATTTCTTCTTCCATGGCAACTCTCCACTTGCTTTTGAACATATTTAGATTCACAAGCCTCTTGATATGAACTAGGTTCACCAACATCAATTAGTAATGCATAAGCATAATTACAAGGGGAGTACCTTTCATATGCTTTGGATACTCTAGTGGATATCCTTACAAAGGGCAGTATATCAACCTAGGTGGCTCACTTGGTTGCTATTCACCTTGTTAGTTTTTGTATGGTACCTACAGATTATCATCATAATTTTCCACCTCAACTCAAATAACTTTTGTACTTTGTTGTTCTTTACCTCTTTTCATCGATTTTTTTACTAAAATACACATCTTGGCTAACTATAACCTTGTGGGAAGAAGTATCCCATAATCTATACCCCTTTGTACCTTCTGCATAGCTAAGAAAAGTACACTTTGTGGACTTCACGTCCAACTCATTTCTATTCTCTTGGGGAATATGAGCATAAGCATCAGAACCAAATACATGAACAAAGGAATAATCAAAAGGTTTACATGTCCATACTTGTTCAAGGATTTTATTAGCAAGAGATATAGTGATTGATCTATTGATCAAGAAGTAGGCCATATAAATGTCCTCTATCCAAAAAAAAATCTTTAAACCATTAGTGCTCAACATACATCTGACTCTGTTCAACAAGGATGTGGTGGTGAAAATGGGTTGGTTTCTCTTGGAAAATGAAAAAGATTTGGCTATAATCCTAAGGGAAAAGTATCTTAAAAATAAGGATGCTAGCTATTTTCTAAGGAAGGATCTGCATGGGTCTGTGTTTTGGAATAATATCCCTAAAACTAGAGAAGTTCTAACTAGAGGTGTAAAAATGAGGATTGGTAATGGGATAAATATTGATTTTTGGGAAGACCCCTGGTCCACTCAAACCCCACTATCAGCCTCTAGAGATCTCCAACAAATCAGAATGAGACTGAAAAGAGTCGTAAAAAAAGTTTCAAATTATCTAGTGTGGGAAGGATTGCGACCCAAATGGAAAATATTTAAAGAATACCTAAATAATGTTGTTCTTAGGGGAAACAGACAACAAAATTGGGATGCTGCTATTGACCTTCTTATGAACCAAATTGGAAATCCTGACCTCTTCTCAAGAAACAAAAAGGATGAATGGATCTAGACAAAAAAATGCTACTGGTAGGTTCTCGGTTAAATCAACCTATGACTCCATGATGCAACAAACTTAGGTTTTAGGATCTTTTGACTAGCTCAATGTATGGAAAAAGAATCTAATTCCAAAAATTAACTGCTTTTGGTGGATGGTTATACATGGTAAGATCCTCATTATATACAACCTAAAGAAAAGAGGTTAGTACCTTGTCAATAGATGTAGTCTTTGTAATGAAGAAGAGGAAACTATCATGCATCTGTTTTTTCAATGTTCTTATGCCCAAGAAGTTTGGTGTTTTTTTCTCAATATTCTGAAGGTGGAGTGAGTTTTTCCCGCCAATGTTCAAATTTTTGTGGAAGGATGGAGCTTTTTCTCTTATTCCCACAATATAATTAGTGATCTATGGAGATAGATTCCCCTGTTTCTGGCTTGGGGCCTGTGGAAAGAGAGAAATAATAGGGTGTTTAGGGAGACTGCAAGGACTAGTAAGAAGCTATTTTTAATTGTTAAAAGAAAAATTTAGGAAAATGTGGAAAGTTGCAAGTACAATTAGGCTAAGAAAAATCCAACACAACAAGAGCTAAGCATAAAACAACAATGGGAGCTTTCCCATGACTTAAATAATGTTAACTGGTTAAAACAACTTATTAGGAGTACTATATGGATTCCCTTGGATCCAGGATGGGTGAAATGCAGCTTTGATGGTTGCTCAAAGGGGAATCCTGGATGGGTTGCTGCTAGTGGAGTAATAAGGGATGATAAGGGTGCCTATCTGACAGGATACAACAAAGGCTTAGGAACAACAATGAACAACTTCGTTGAGGCGTTTGCTATTTGGATAGGAGTTAGACTTCTCAAAGAGGAGGGGTATAGCAAGGTAATTATAGAAGGAGACTCAAAGCTAATAATAGATTATCTCAACAACATTGCGAATACTCCTTGGGAAATCAGAGATCTATTGGAAGATTGCAAAAGTATGTTGCAAGAGATTCAATGTGTTAAAATTTTCCTCTCATTGAGGGAAGGTAATAAGGTGACAAATGCGATGACCAACCTTGGGGTAAATCAGAAAATTTTAATAAATTGGGACTTCTCTAATCTTCCTAATCAAATTAAAGAAGATAGACATAGAGAAAAATACTCTAATAAGGGACTATGAGGATGGGAATTTTAATTATTAAGAAGAGTGTTGGGATGAGAAGGCTTACGAGGATGTGGACCCCACAAATGCAAGCTGGCAAGATGATTGGATGTCGACAAAGGAAAGTTGTGAAAGGATTTCCAAATCATGATAAAAGGAAAGGCCAATGATGGAAAGGATGACCAGACGACAAAATATTGTACCTTGATAGGAAAGATTTATATAGGGAAATAAATCGCATGAGGAAAAATATGAAGTTCGATCTTTGATGTGAAAGATGGACTTGTGTTTGTAACAACAATAAAAGAAAGAATAAAATAAGTGTTATCATTGCTAGAAAGGGAGGCGAAGCTTCCATTA
Source organism: Sequoia sempervirens (assembly GCA_007258455.2). Lineage (NCBI taxonomy): Eukaryota > Viridiplantae > Streptophyta > Pinopsida > Cupressales > Cupressaceae > Sequoia > Sequoia sempervirens. Next base: position 68,582,286 of record VDFB02168118.1, read on the forward strand.
GCAATAATGATGATAGGAGGTGGTAATCGAGGAGTGAGATCTTCTATGCATTGTAGAAAAAACCCTAAAATGACTGCATTTCAAATGAATAGTCACAAAATCACTATTAGAACTGAGAGTGTAGAATTACCTATTGCTAGTGTAGAGGACGCCAAAGGTAATAGAAGTGATTTCCTTCTCATTCCTAAAAATCATCATGGCCTAGATAGTACTATGGGAGGCCCAAGGAAGCATACCAAACCTCACAAGTATGATTCACTATGCAACAATGAGGAGCTCTGGGGACTTTTTGAGCAGGCGGGTTTAACTCTGTATTTTGCTGTAATGGAGGGATACAATGAAAAACTCAGCTACAAGTTTGCTAACACATGGAGAGATGGTGAAGTTAATTTGGGTGGGCTCCAATTTAAGGTGGATACAAAGTTGATAGCAGAAGTGACAGGTTTGGCTTATGAAGGAGCGAAGTTTGCTAAGGTTAGCAACCTGATATATTTTTGAATGGTTACTCTAGGGTTAAATTTCCACCTCCATATCATAATGTTTGTTTTATTGTAATGAAATATTTTACCCTCGAAGGGCGCTACTAGTCCATCCATGGATACCACTTTCCCATCCTCAACGACATAAGACACTAGGAAAAAATCAATCTACCTTTCTTTTTATTTTCTTCCCTAAGATAGAGTCTTACACATGGGGCCAATCGACCGTTACACCAAGGCCTCATAAGATCCATATGCAAAATTGTGCTTTCTAGGACCACGCAAAACCTGTTCTCAAGATGATTGAAAACCTAAAACCCCAAATCTCGGTGAAAATTGAGCTTCTTGAAGACCTTCCTCACCACATGCCTAAAAAAATTAGTAAGAAATCCCAAACCCTGATACTAATATGTTGAAGGATTTGCTTATGATTACGCCTGAGAAAATAAAGGATGTTTTGATGGAGATGGGGGCTAAAAAGAGGAGGAAATTGATTTTACACGAACTTGGGGAAGAGGTGGACAAAATTACTATACCTGATGATAATGAGATGGAAGGCTTAAACCTTGGTGGAAGGAGGTAAAAAAGAATGGCTTTGGCGGTGTCGAAGGGAGAAGAAAGTAACAAAAATTCACAGAGCCCTAAGGAAAAAGTACCCATAGTTCGCGAGATAGTGTGGAAAAGAAAGATGAAGAGGATAATGACTCCTTAATTGAAGAGATTCTTGATAGTTTGGGTGGCGACACGACTGAGGAGGAGGACTCAAAAGTGAATAGTGAGGATGGCAATGGCAATGAAGAAAAGGTGGTGGAGTCGCAACATGAGATGGTTTAGGAGGTGGAGGAAGGAAATGTTATGGAAAATCAAGAGAAGGAAGAAGAAACCGGAAAAGATGAAGACAAGGCCGAGGATGATGGGAATGAGAGGATTAAAAGAATGAAGGAGAGGATGCAATTCCTAGAAAAAAAGATACATGAGAAGGTGGAGGGTAGAAAACTTCAAGCCCTCAAAAATGCAGTGATGAGTATAATTGAGGAAAGACCGCAGGTTTTGGAAAAAGGTATGCAAGAAAAAAGAAATGACAATAGAACTCAAACCATGGAAGAAGCGGTAAAGAGTGTGTGCTTGGTGGTTGAGGTAGTTATGAAGAAAGCTATTATAGGATGGGTAAAATAAAATAGTAGCAAAAGAAAAAAGCAACGGGTGATGGCGCGGATTTGGCAGGCAAGATGGAGCTGAAGGAAACAATGAACAACATTGTTGAAAACCTGATGAATGCATGGAGGCTAATCAAGGAAGCATAACTTGGTTACTTCACTGTGTTTCTTTTCCTTTTTGTTCTGATGGTTATTTCAACTGTGTTTTCTAGGACTGTTATTACTGGTTATGGCAACTGGGGCCAGAACTTAAATATCTATAATGTTGATTATATTTTAAGTAGGGACTATATAATAGATGTTAATATGTATTTTAGATGGATAGGGGAGAATGATACTAATGTTAGGATAAGGTTTTTTGATTCCTATGATAGGACTGCTATGTTTAATCGTATGGGAATCGGTTAAGCATTTTGTTTGTGGGAGGGGGGAAGTTTGGTGGGCTTCTTATTTTTGTTGTTTCTTACCACCTACTGTTCTTATCATGCAAGTACTATTTTGTTTGGGTCGGGGATCTTTTCCCTACTTAAATAATCAAAAACATACATTTGGCTCACTCCATAATTGTATGGTTAATGCATTCAACAACACCATTTTGTTGTGGTGTCCTAGGGCAATCCCACAATAGTGGTTTACACTTTTTGAGACATCCTAATTTTTGTTGAAATCACATATTTTTTTAAAATATAATGATTTAAGCCTTGAAAAGTTCCATTTAAAGGATTACAATTGAAGAGGGTTTGATCAAACGACCTTAGATCAAGCCCCCTTGGATAGAATCCCACTAGTTTTAAACCATACCTATAACGAAGTCTCCTTTACATCTATCAAAATGCTGATAAAAACCACTTTTGATTTACCCTTTGGGGGATCGAATGAATTCATTTATTTATTTATTTATTTATTTGTAAGTATGTAGTCCTTATTATAAGCTTCCCAAAAAGTATAATTTTAAATATATTTAATTTGATTATTTTATTTTTTGTGTATGTAGGTTTTTCACTGAAAATCAAGCTCTCTATTTTGCACATGTGGAAAAATAGTAGATTACCAAAAAAAAATCTGAAAAATATGTTTGTGCTAGATATTGATGTCCTTGATCCAACAAAAAAAATAAAATTGAATTTTGATACATACAAAAATAGTTATGTTGTATACAGTCTGCCTATGTCTAAATTATAATTGGTTTGACTTCAAAAATTAATTAAGAAAACAATATCTAATAAAAAACTATGAAACCAAATGAACATGCTAGATATCATAGTTAAAAATCTAAATTAAAAAAAAATAGAATTTTTTCCTTCATAGAAAAAAGGTTATGTTGTATACGGTGAACATCACTCTTTAAAAATGGTGTTTACTATTAAAAACTAGTTTTCAAAGGAGATGGAAAATGAATTGCAATATGATTCCAATTTTTTAATTTTTTTTTAGAATCTATAGAAAAAAATTTCACAAATCACTAGTTTGCATCATCTTCAAATTCCTCATGGTTTAGTAGATATAGGTGCCTGAAAGTGAAGATTTAGTTAAAAAAATTTAGTTCAATGTCCAGTTTGGCCAAAAATTGTAAACCAGTATTGTGGGATCACCCACTAGCAACCATAAATTGCCATGCAATACCATACTCACTATAAAACTGGTTAAAATCTCCTAAATGAAATTCTCCTCTATTATCTATTCTCAGAAATTTTATAGTCTTACCCTTTTGATTCTCTACTAGAGCTCTAAACTTCTTAAAATGTTAAAAAAACTTAAGACTTCTTCTTGAGAAGATAAATCCACACCTTACGAGAATAATCATCCTTAAATAAAAAATATGAAGAATTTCCAATAGATGTTATAGTGGCTTCCCAAGTATCTGAATGAATTAATTCTAAAACTTTCTTACTTTTGGTAGTACTTCTAGAAAAACTCAGTCTATTCTATTTTCCAAACAAACAATGTTCACAAAAACTTAAATCTTTACATTTAGAACCTAGGATAATATTTCTATCTAGTAGTACCTGATGAGTCTAGTTTATGGTTTACTTTTGGTAGAATTTGTGAGCTATTTGTCGAAATTGTCATGAACCTTGATGTTTGAATATTGATATTTCCTTGAAACCATAGGAATTGGGCTTAATTTTATCTCTGCAAATCTTTAATGACATTGATATGTTATATGGACTATCTGTGTTAATTTTGCATGTGGATTAATGAATGTTCTTTAATATATTTATAGATATGCGATTATTATGCATACTAATAATGCCATGCAGATATGATTCAAGGCCACTAGATTGAGAAGATTCAGCTAGCTGGTCATTCACCATAACGACTAATAAAGTGGTCATGCAAAGGTCAACTTGAAGGGAATCATTCAAAGAGGTTGATGACAGGAAATTCCTTATGCAAACCGAATTGTAACTACCTTGTAAATGATCTTTATTGATGTTGAGCGAATATAGGTGTTACTGTTGTGCTAACTCTATGTTGAGGCAAGCACATCTGACCAAATTCCATGCACGCGTAACCGCCCCTCCACTTTCTCTACTTTCCCTAAAGTGGCGTCCTCCTAGTTCATGGAGTTGACTGCCTTGCTTAGTTAGTCACTTCTTTTCCTATAAATGAGATTCAGATGCTCCTTCTCAGGAGATTGCACGATCTGATGATGTACTTGCATTCTTACTTTTCAGTAATACCGTTTACACTGCTCTATTGTACTAATGTTTTCCAATGAATAAGATGAAGTTATAAGTCCGTACATCTAAGTTTACATTAGTTTTAGATGATACTCATCTAAGGGGGCCCACTTGGTGAGAATTCCGTCCTTAGTTGAGTTTAGTTTAGTTATTACTTTCTGTTTAGTAATTAGTTAAGAATTTGGCACTAATTGTTCCTGCAGCCACTAGAATTCCATTCCGTGACTATTCCTGTAGCCAAAATAGACAAAGTAGTTTCTTGTTTGTTTGCTTCGATTTTAATTTCTATCATGCATTTCAACTTAGCATAGTTATTAGTTGATGTTCAGTACTTATGTTATTTCCTTCTAAGCAATTTACCTTCAGCATTATGTTTTTCTTAGTTGTAGAATGAACATGGCTACTTGGGATCCTTAGTGCACATACTGTGTTGACCCATTTCAAGTTCACATCCCTGGGCTGAGAAGTTAAATGCACCTTCATGATGATTGAATGGCTATTCAGTTTATATGTCCAATCTCTGAATCACAACTTTAAGGGCTTAGTTGTTAAATCATTGTAGGAGGCCAACATTTTTGGTGCTATTGCCGGGGATGGTGTCAAACTAGGGATTTCTTTGGAGTCATTGATAGTTTTTCTTTCTGTAGTATTTCTAAAAGTTGGTCTTAGTATACCCATCATTTAGGAAGTAACATGACCCCCCTTATTCTTTACCAATTCTTTGTGAGAGTTGGCTGATAGTGAGTTAATACTGCACACATAGAGGAAGGAGAAGAGATGCTTATGGGAGATTCCTTCCTAACAATCCTAATCCATTCAAGCTAGTTGAATATCAGAACCTACCAAGAGAAGAAGAAGAAGATCCACACCCCTTTTCTGATGCATTTCCTGATCTGACTAGCTTTGAAGTTTCCATTGAAGACAAAAATCAGCTTGAGAATCCTTTTGCTTTGGAACTACACCAAGCAGGCATGGGTGATGCAAATAGAAATAGACCTAACCAACCAAATTTTCCTTTCCCCATTGCTCATCAGAATGAAGTAGACAACCTAAAAAATATCCCTGCTTCAGTCCTTCCCAAGTTTTATGGACTTGTCACAGAAGATCCTAATACCTTCTTGTTCGAGTTTGATGTACTCTGCAGGAGTTATGACTATACCACCAATGCCCATAGGCTTAAGCTATTTCCTACCACTCTAAAAGAAGCTGCATTAAGATGGTTCATGAGCCTAGGAAGAGATACTATGGAGACATGGGATGACATGGTGACAAAATTCCTTGAGAAATACAAGGAGTATTGTAGGGGCAGTGACATGAGAGGAGGTGACATTTTTAGGATGCAGCAAAAGGAAGATGAGAACCTGGAGGATTACATTGCAAGACTTCTATTTTTCCTAGAAAAATATCCACACCATACACTTAATGAAGACTCATAAAAGCTTCTTTTCCTGAGAGGAATCAATGACAGCTGCACTAATTCCTTTGACCTAATGGGAGGAGGAGATATCTCCCAAGTTCCTAGGGAGGATATCAAGAAGATATGTTAGAACTACTCTAGGGCAGCTTCAAAGAAAGGGAGAGCTTACCAATCTTCCATGGGTAAGTCATCTACCAGTGGAGTTTCAAGAATGGAGATTATTCATTTGCTGGTATACTTCAAGCAAGACATTATAAACAATCTAGCTACCCAGTTGGATGCACTTCAGGCCAAGAAGAAACAAGAGGAGGGAGAGGCAACATTGGCAGAGTATTGCCCTCATTGTAGAAAAAAGAAGAAGGACTCCAGATGCAAGATGGTAGCTAATATTGAAAGCAAGTAGATTGCACTCAAGTTCAAGCCAATTTAGATTGGAAAAGACCAAGTCTACTATGTTGCACAAAGGAGGCCTTGGGCTCCAAGACAAGGTATGCCACCAGATCCACTCTCTTTTGTTGGGCCATATTTCAATTCTTATTCATCTGGTAACCAATGGCAGCCCCCATATCCATCCAACTATGGAGAATATCCACCAAAACCTTGGAATAAACCTCCAAATACCTAGCCTAATCATCAAAACTCTCCACCCCAATGGCAACAACCTCAGGGGAATTGACAGCAGTTTCAAGGAAATTGGCAGCCACCCCTAGGAAATTGGTAGCAAACACATCAATGGAGGGGAGGACAACAATGGCTAAACCAGCGAAATAGTTACATGCAACCACCTTCTCAGCCCCAACAACCTGCTATGATGCCTCCACCTGCTAATTCAAGCTCAAATCCGGCTAAACCTACTCAGCTACCAGCTCAACCCACACCTAATCCAAATAAAAAAACACAACAATAGCCTATATACTCTGTTGATTCATATCAATTCCCTGCATATGTTGTGAGTGTGAGTGACATCCACTTGCGTTCAGGAACTACTATACTAGCTCCTTCCACACTCATTATCACTAAGCTTCTTGTGGAAAAAGAGGAGCCTCTGAATACCCCCATTCAGCCCAGTGCACCTAAAAATCCTGAATCAATCCCAGTCAAGCAGACTAAACAAGAACCACTATTTCCTTAGAGATTGGAAGTTGCTAAGAATAAGGAAGAAAAGGAGGACACAAATTTTGACATTATAAATCAACTGAAGCATATATGTGTCCAGATACCCTATTTCAGGCCATAAAAGGTGTTCCAATATATGGCAAGGCAATCAAGGAAGCATGCCTTAAGAAGCTAGGCAGGAAGAAGAAAGACCCCACTACGGTTCATGTGGTGGGACAACTAGTTGAAATCATGCTTGGGAAAGTGATTATCCCTAAGTACAATGACCCAGGTAGTCCTATGGTAGGAGTTGTTATAAATGGGATTCAAATAAATAATGCTTTGATTGACTTGGGGGAAACAATAAATGTAATGACTAAGGATATCCCGTAGCAACTAAATGTTGCAAGCATGAGACCTACTCCTACTGTCCTATAGCTTGCTGATAGTTCTACTATTAAGCCTGATGGTATAGTAGAGGATCTTGTGGTGATTCTAGACTCATAGGGGTACCCAACAGATTTCATGATTCATTTTCCTAAAGCCACACTAGGTGAGTATCCCATTATTCTTGGAATACCATGGTTAGAAATAGCAGATGCATATATTGGATGCAGGACAAGAGACATGACCATTTCTAATGGGAAGAGCACTAAAAATCTGGCTCTTTATCTTGCTCAGTCATCCCATGATGAGGATAATCCCGTATGGCCACATGTTGGTGAATAGGCCGAGGAAGTTAATTTTGTAGCACAACTTATGATTTTAGGCAGAAGCTCTTTTATGCAGCTCCAAGATGAAGATGAAGTATTGTCTAACATCATTCAAAATCATTGTGAAGTGGAGGAAGCATCATCTTCTCATTCTGTTGTTCCAGTCAGGACACTTCTTCATGCTCTTCCTGCAGCCGTTCTTCTTGCAGACACACTTCCTACAACCACTCTTCTTGCAACTACTCTTCCTGCAACAAAAAATATGTCCCATACATTGCTGCCATATGAAATCAAGGTACCATGTGTTAATGAAGCAGCTATGATAGAGTCAACTACACAAGTACAGGTGTCTGAAGGAAATATCTGAATATTAATAGCAAACTGAATGAAGAACAACAGTTGTTGTTGGAAAACTTATTGAGGATCCACCAACATGCATTTGTGTGGGACAATCATGAGATGAATGTATTGGAACCTACGCTTTGCACTCATAGAATTTATATCATAGATGATTGCACCCAGCTAGACAGCCACAAAGAAGGATCAACCCTGCACTAAGAGAAATTGTAAAAGGAGAACTGCAAAAATTGCTAGATGCAAGATTTATCTACCCCATTTCAGATAGCCAGTGGGTATCTCCATTGGTGATGGTGCCCAAGAAAGGAGGGAAATGGAAAATTTGTGTTGATTATAGGGAACTTAATGCTTCCACCAAAAAGGACCATTTTCCTTTACCCTTCATAGATCAAGTTTTGGACTCACCTACAGGAAAGCAATACTTTTCTTTTCTAGATGGCTTCAGTGGCTATAACCAGATCCAAATTGCACATGAGGACCAGGAGAATGCCACCTTTACCTATCCATGGGGGACCTATGCCTACTCGGTACTCCCATTTGGTTTATGGAATGCACTAGAAACTTTTCAGAGGGAAATCATTAACATATTTTTAGACATTTCTCATGATTGCATGGAAATTTATATGGATGATTGCACCACCTATGGTGCTAATTTCAATGAAGCATTGGAGAATCTCAAGAAAGTACTACATAGATGTGAAGATCACAATCTCTCTCTAAACAATGAAAAGTGTTTCATGATGATGTAGGAAGGTGTAGTTCTTGGACACTACATCTCTCACAAAGGAATTCAAGTAGACCCTGCAAAGATTGAGGTAATAAAAAATCTTCCCACACCTACAAAACAAAAAGATGTTAGGAGTTTCATGGGACATGCAGGCTATTATAGGTGGTTCATCAAGGATTTCAGCAAAATAGCAACACCATTGTATAATCTTCTCACCAAAGATTCTTAATTTCAATGGATAGAAGACTGTGACAAAGCATTTTCTGATTTGAAGACAACTTTAACTCATGCTCCTGTACTCAAAGGACCTAATTTGGAGCTTCCTTTTCACATCCATATAGATGCATTAGAATATTCCATAAGAGCAGTTTTAGGGCAGAAAGAAGGAGCTATTGAAAATGACATTTATTTTGTTAGCAAAAACTTGCAAGGAGCTGAATTCAACTATACAATGATGGAAAGAGAAATGTTGGTAGTGATCTATGCCCTAAAAAAATTTAGACACTACATAATAGTCTATCAAATCTTTGTGCACACTGATCATGCAACCATTAGATATCTCATGAATAAACCCCTGATCATCAGTAGGCTGACAAGATGGTTATTATTGATGCAGGAGTTTGACATAACCATTGTAGATAAACTAGGGAAGGCCAATGTTGTTGCAAATTTTCTTTCAATGCTAACTACATTAGAAGACAATCAAGCCATAGCCGACTCTTTCCCTGATGAGCACTTATTTTCCATCAGTGTGCAAGCACCTTGGTATGTTCACATAGCTAATTATCTAGTCATAGGGAGAATTCCTCCTCACTTCTCTCCAAAAGAGAGAAGTGCGTTCATTGAATTTTTTTTTCCCTTGTTATGGATTGTTGGATGTTTGTTTTATACTGGACCAGACCATGTCATGAGGAGATGTGTGAGAGAAGATGAGACATGATATTTTGCATGTGTGCCACAATGAACCATGTGGAGGACATTTTTCAGCCAAGAGGACAACAATGAAGATCTTGAACATAGGATATTACTGACCAACACTCCACAAGGATGTAGGAAGGTATATAAGAAAATATGATCGATGCTAGAGGATGGGCATACCAACCAAATATGATGAGATGCCACTTTTCCCTCAGTTAGTAATCACTCCATTTGACAAATAGGGACTAGATTTTGTAGTACCCATTGATCCTCCATCAAATGGTAAGTCTTATATCTTAGTTTGCACTAATTATGTAACTAAGTGGGTAGAAGTTAAGGTCATGAAGCATGCAAGAGACAATAAGGTTGTTGAATTTCTTTATGAGGAGATTTTCACAAGGTATGGAGTTCCAAGAGAGATAGCGACTGATCAAGGGGCTCAATTCACATCAACCCTTGTTGCAGCACTAGTCAATGAGTACAACATAAGACATAGGAAGTCTACTCCTTATCACCCTCAGGCCAATGGCCAAGTCGAGGTGACTAACAGGGAGATTGAAGCCATCTTGACCAAAACAGTGGATGTTCATAAAAAGGATTAGGAAAATAGGCTGCTAGAAGCTATTTGGGCCTATAGGACAACCTGGAAGATAGCTACAGGCTTCACTCCTTTTGAGTTGCTGTATGGAAAAATAGCCATGATGCCCATTGAATTTGAACATAAGAATCTTAGGACTGTAGTAGACTTGGGGATGGATATCTCTGAGGCACAAAGAGAAAGAATCTTGTAGCTAAATGCTTTGGATGAGATGATGAGAGCAGCCTTGCATCACACAGAGGTAGTGCAAAATTAGAGAATTAGGTGGCATGATAAATTCATCAAGGACAAGAAATTCCAACCAGGAGGTTGGGCCTTGCTCTATGATTCAAGATATTAGGATAATGTAGGAAAATTATAGGCAAGGTGGCTAGGACCATATGAGGTTGCTGAAGTATACCCTAATGGTGTTGTTCAGCTCACTACTATTGACCGAGTTAGATTTAAGCTACTTGTCAATGGTCATCGCCTCAGATTGTATCACAAGACAACATCCAAAGAGGAGTTCCTGCAACAATTCACTCAACATGCAACACCCAAGCTTCCTACAGCTGAAGGAAGTGGACCTAGTGTCCCTCCTTCTGGCTAATTAAGGTATGTACTTGTCATAATAAAGACTTCCACTTCTGTGGGAGTCCACTTCTTCACCCATCCACCCATTCGTTCATCCATCTCCACCTTTCTCTCTCCTCCATCGCTTCACTTCATTCCATTCCACCTCATTTTCATTAATTGCTCAACTTATTTCTTAAAAGGCGACCGATACTTTCTCCATAATCTTTGCAACAAATCCAGTTATGTGCGCATTAATTGCTATCTATTAATTGTCTTTAGTGCATTCATTTAATTGTTGTGAATTAATATGGACGTTCACAATAGCATGCCATTATTCCCTATCCCTATCAAATCATCCTTACCACCTCGCATGTGAGGACACATGCTCAAATTTAGGTTGGGTGGGAAAGATGTGAGTACTTTGTCCATGTGGTAGTCTATACTAGTCTACATCAGCAAAATTTAAATTGAGCTAATTTGAATTCTGAGTAAGATGACGGATTGTACGTGTGAGGTGAAACCAACTACTACTGCCATTTTTCTCCATCATAACCTTCCTTCATTATTAATTTACTGCCATTATTGATCCTGTCATAATATTAAGTCACTAAAAGGTAAAATAGAAAGAAAGAAAAGATAAAACAAAAAAGGAAAATTCAGACGACATTGGCATTGGAAATTTGGCAGCATTGCAAGAAGGAAAATTTGTAGAGTGATTGTTGATTGCAGACAATGGGAGGTGGGTTAATCAGGAATGAACCCACGGTTCATGACATATTACCACAGGATGCACCTTCACAAGTTGAATTTAGAAATTGTGGCTGGTTAGACTATTTCATGAAGTTGAATGGTTTTAATGAAGAAATTGCATTAGAATTTTCCTAGACATTGTCTGAGGGAAAAGCCATGGTAAAAGGGCTGGAAGTATTGGCTACTAAAGAAAGAATTGCAGAGGTTACAGGGTTGCCTGCCGACGGTGAAAATTACGCTACTTCTAGAGACACTAGGTCAGCTAGGGCTGAATTTATAGAACCTAGTGACCCTCCATTAAGCGTGGATAAACAAGGTGCAAAAAGAACCCCTCTTCCTGAGCCATGGAAGCAAGTAGTTTTTCATGTCATAAAATATATCACCTGTGAAGGATGCTAGTCAAATCTACATTCTATGCATTATAAACTCTTAAATCACATGAAGCACGATAGAAGGATGAATGTGCTAAACGTACTTTACCACCTTCTTTCAATCATGTAATTTGAGACTCAAAAAGGTAGGGACAATTCCATTTCCCACCACTATTTGATTAAATTGTTAGTTGAGAAGTCTCTGGATGATGTATCTGAGATGACTTGGGAAGAATTCATAAATATTGACCATATTAGACCTGAGCAGTTGTGACCTAGGGTTTTACCTCAACCCCATAGGTCTAGCAGGAGATTGAGTGCAGCTGAAGCCACTCCTAGTGCTTCAACCTCTAGCACAGGCCCTAGTGAAAACCCTCATGTAGTAGAACAAACCATAAAGATTAGCTCTTCTAAGACAAACCACTCAGAAAAAGAAAGTTTCGACCTAGATTCTGATGATGATGTTCCACTTGGCATCCTAATGAAAACTAGGGCACACAAGAGAGAAGCATAAATAAGAAAAGGAAAAGCTAAAAAGCACTTGGCAAGAAAATAAGTACCAAGCTCTAGGAAGTAGAAGGCTGACACTGTTCATCCTCCAGCCAAAGAAAAACATGAAATCCCTCCTAGGAAATCAAGACCAGCCAGGCTAGCCTTTGATATGCCTCCATAGGAAAGCCCTGAGTCTAGAGAAATATCACAGGGGGACATAGAAGCTCCAATGGGGCAAGTGAATGTTGAGGAAGAGGATATATTTGAGAAAGTAGCAAACATAACACTGAAAAATATTGCTAATATTTCCGAACAAGTTGAGAATCAAGGGTTTGAGAAAAATCAAGATTTCCTACAACAAGAGATCCTGTAACATGAGCAAAAACAGGAACAGGAGGCCCTGCAGCTGAAATTGACTGAACAACTTGAATCCTTGTAGTTGGTACTATATGAAGAGTAAGCATCAGTACCATGAAAAATGTTGGTAGGAATACATAACCCTCTTTCTTTATCAATGCACATGGTAGCTATGAATTTATGGAAAGAGATGCAAAGAAGAGAAGAGGAATGGAAAGAACAGAAACATAGGCTGAAGAAGGAAATTCAAAAGAAAGATGAGGAGATTGCAAACAAGGATGCAGGAATTGCTACTTTAAAGAAGAAGGTGGATGATATGACAACCTTGGTACCCTAGATAGTAGAATGTAGGGCCCCTCAAGGGTCTATGCTTTGCATTTGAAGGAGAAATATATTTCTTTTAAGCTAGCAAGGATTGTCTTAGGTTTGAACCCTTTTATTGAGACTCCCATTGAATTGTTCAATTCTTATCGGATTGCTTCCTGTGAGATGAAGAATTTGTTGTGTGAATTTTTCTTGCACAATTATGTTGTGACTCAAGACCATGATTGGAATCAACTGTTATATGTTGGGGATGTCCAATTAAGGGCATTTATGTCTTGGGTACAAAATGAGATCAGTTGGGGACAACAATATGGGGCTTATAAGCAATTAGAATCCAACATCCCTCTGCCCATCAAGGCTGAATCAGGAAATCCAGGAGACATTTACTGGGAGTGGCACAGAGTGCTTCTCAGACCTAGCTATGGTAATAGGATTATGCCTTGGATAGAAGCAGTTTACAGTGAATATGAGGTGGTGGCAAAAGAAAAAGAGGAAACTATGAAGAGATACCTGTCACAAAGATGGAACAACCTAATTGATGAGCTAAAGTAATCTGAGCCCCACTCTATATAGAGCTATGTTGCAAAACTAAAAGAATTGAAAGATATATACAAATTGGGAGGACAAAAGGATGATTTTGGCTTCCACTAACTTTTCAGCCACCCATCCTGATGTGGCCCGTGCCAAATTACAAGTTTTACAACTATGATATTGCTGCAGAGAGAGAAAGATGGAACCGATTAGATAGAAAACAAGGGTTCCATTGGGATCCTGATTCACACACAACAACCATTGATGTGGGACAATTGGCAGTTGAAAATTTTAGGGCTTTGACTAAGCAAAAGAACAACCCTTCCCCTGCTGGAGGACTAGGTTTACAGTTTACTTTTGGTAGAATTTGTGAGCTATTTATTGAAATTGTCATCAACCTTGATGTTTGAATATTGATATTTCCTTGAAACTATAGACATTGGGCCTAATTTTATCTCTATAAATCTTTAATGAAATTGACATGTTATATGGACTATCTGTGTTAATTCTGCATGTGGATTAATGAATGTTCTTTAAGATAGTTAAAGATATGTGATTATTATGCGTACTAATAATTCCATGCAAATATGATTCGAGGCCACTAGATTGAGAAGATTCTGCCAGTTGGCCATTGACCATAACAAGGAACAAAGTGGTCATGTAAAGGTCAACGAAGGGAATCATTCAAAGAGGTCGACGATAGGAGATTCCTCATGCAAACCGAATTGTAACCTCCTTGTAAATGATTTCTATTGATGTTGAGCGAATATAGGCGTTACTGCTGTGCTAAATCTGCATTGAGGCAGACACATCTAACCAGATTCCATACACGCATAACTGCTCCTCCACTTTCTTTGCTTTCCCTAAAGTGGCATCCTCCCAGTTCATGGAGTTGACTATCTTTCTTAGTTAGTCGCTTATTTTCCTATAAATAAGAGTCAGATGCTTCTTCTTAGGAGGTTGCATGATCTAATGATGTACTTGCATTCTTAGTTTTTAGTAATACAGTTTATACTGCTCTATTGTACTCATGTTTTCCAATAAATAAGAAGAATTTATAAGTCCATACATCTGAGTTTACATTAGTTTTAGAGGATACTCATCCAAGGAGGGCCCACTTGGTGAGCATTCCGTCCTTAGTTTAGTTTAGTTTAGTTATTACTTTCTATTCAGTAATTAGTTAAGAATCTAGCACTGATTGTTCTTGCAGCCACTAGAATTCCATTCTGTGACTATTCCTGTAGCCAAAGCAGATAGAGTAGTTTCATGTTTGTTCTCTTCAATTTTCATTTCTATCATGCATTTTAGCTTAGCATAGTTTTTGGTTGATGTTCAATACTTATGTTATTTCCTTCTAAGTATTTCCTTCTAAGAAATTTACCTTCAACATTATGTTTATCTTATTTGTAGAATGAACATGGCTACTTGGGATCCTTAGTGCACATACTGTGCTAGCCCATTTCAAGTTCACGTCCTTGGGTTGACAAGTTAAATGCACCTTCATGATGATTGAATGACTATTCAGTTTAGATGTCCAATCTCTGAATCACAGTTGTAATGGCTTAGTTGTTAAATCATTGTAGGAGGCCAATAGTACTTTTATACCACATTCACTCATAAGGCCTAGGAATTGATGCCAGGTTGATATTGAGTCCGCTTCTACATCAGATGCCAATGCAACTTCTCCACTACTAGTTTCCCCAACCAACCTATAGAGATTGCCTACTTTTCTCCCTTTAGCACAACCAACACACTCTGTGTTACCTTGAGACAACTATTTTCACCACTAAATTAGTAACCTTGTTTATCAAAATTTCCAAGTGAGAACAAATTTTTCTTTAATCCTAGTACAAGTCTAACATGTTAAATATTCCTTACCATTCCATCAAACATCTTTATTTTTTTCACCTTCACCAATAGCTTCATAAGGGTTCTCATTTTCCATGTAAATCATACCTCCATCACATCACTGATAAGAAAAAAACTATAAGGAAGCTAAGGTAGTGGAACAACTTCCTACACTAACCTTGAGAGGAAAAAAATGCAAAATTTTATAGATCTTTAACATTTACAAAAACTTAAATATAAATAAACACAAATATCATGCATACCACAACACAACGATTTACATGGGGAAAACCCTTTCAGGAGAAAAACCCCACACTCCAAAATCCGCCCAATACATTATTCAAAAATCATAAAGATTACAATATACTTGCAGAGCAAGCTTCTCATAGGAGTATCACCACTTAGAGATCTAGAGGCAACACAACTGCTATCAAACTCTGAGAATACATTGCAATACACAAATGTAATACTATGCCCTCACAAAATAGGGTTACCTTCTAGGGAAATTCAAGCTAATAAAATATCGGTTGTTGGGTATGAGACATAATGATGAATGGTCCAGATTTATAATAATAAAATATAAATAAAATTTTCCTTTTACCTTGGTAGGGCACACTGCCTCTGGACCCCAGCTGAGGGGGTGATCCCCCTAGACCCCTCATGGGGGGGATCCCCCCACATACCTCCCCACCCCCCTATCATCATTGGTTGAATGTACAGTACCTTGTCTATCAATAGTAACTTATGTAATTTCAAGGTTGAGACATATTTTCTCAACAAAAAACTAGTCTCTATGTGTAATCATGTGAAAGGAGGCACCAGAATCAAGAATCCAAACATGAAGTAAAGAGCCTCTCAAAATAGAAGTTAATACTATTGGCATATGGATTGTTTGATGGCATGTGGCTTCGAATGTTGTGATTGATGGCAACCTAAGTCATCCTTTCCGTCCATAGACCAAGATTTATCCATACTAGAAAGCTAAGTAAAATCAAAGTTTTACCGACAAAAAGTATGAAGAACGGGGTATCCAGTCAGTTAGTTGATCTGTATGCTTCACCAGATCATCATTTTGAGTTGTGGATCTCCGATAAAGTTTTTTAAGCATATGTACTATCTTGTTGCTAAGTTTTGTGATGTTGCATTGATTAGTGTATGGGTTAGGAGATCTAGTTGGATGCTTTGACAGGATGTTTTTCTGTTTATTTGCTAATTGTGGCCGACTTAGTGAATGTTGCATGTCGTGAATGTATAAGGATTAATTGATTAATTGTTTCTTGTGTTGGTTATTTTGTTTTGGGTTCTAGATATGTCTTAGCCCACTTTGATGGGTGTGCATTAAATTTAATTTGTGATTTGAGCTGACCATTAAAGGATATTTCATGTTTTGTTAAAGCCGACTTGAAGCAATGAAATATTTGTTAGCGGATATATATATGAGATCGACAATTCATTTTGTGTGAGAGAAGCAAGTGTGAAGGTGTTTGAATGTGTGTGTAGAGAAGAGTAGATGTATGTGCGAGTATTAGAAGGGTGATTGAGTGATCTATGCATAGTTTCGGAAGGGCAGAAAAATAGAGAAGAGCAGAGCATAGTAGAGCAGAAATATAGAATCAATCAGAAGGGTTGAAGATCATCTACTAAGCTTCATTGGAACTGAATCTAGGCATTTGGAGATGTTATCCTCTTAGTTTAACTTTTTGTTATAATCACAAATATTTTGTAAAGCAGTGAGCCTTCCTTATTTTGAGTAGCGAGATCTAAGCAGTGTACCTGAATGCATGTGCATTCCTTTTTATTCATACTTTTAACAAAGTATAATTGTGGATTAAT
This sequence comes from Sequoia sempervirens, assembly GCA_007258455.2. Classification (NCBI taxonomy): domain Eukaryota; kingdom Viridiplantae; phylum Streptophyta; class Pinopsida; order Cupressales; family Cupressaceae; genus Sequoia; species Sequoia sempervirens. Next base: position 68,599,492 of record VDFB02168118.1, read on the forward strand.
CTCCACCGTGGTTTTTCTCCTAACAAGGTTTCCACATAAAAATATTGGTGTTATGGTGCTTTGATTATCTTTTTCATGTGCTTGCATCTTTATTTTTGTTTATGTGTTGTAAATGGTTTAAGATCTAGATTTAAAGTTTAAATTTGTTGAACACTAATTCACCCGCCCTCTCAGTGTTCCCTGAGTCCAACAAATACCTCTCCATCTTCCAATGGTATTTGAAATTATGTTGTGTTTGCCTTAGATGCCTATGAAGTAGAATTTTATTTTCTTTCTTTTGGTAGCCTACAATCCTTTTTGACATGTGCATTTTTTCATAATTCTAGTATTTCACTCTTTTCACCCCTTAGATTTGGACCTAGTTTTTCCACGCTCTTGATATTTCCTCTTTCTTGTGTTTAGCCTCTTGCAATTAGCGCTCCATTGGAAGAAGATCCTTGAGATTTCTTCTTCCTAGGATATTTAGAAATTACAACAACCACAACATCTTCAAAGACTAATTTCCCACTTAGTGTTGAGCTACTAAGAGCTATAACTACCTGATCCCAAGTTTTAGGAAATGAGCACGATAAAATTAATGCCTTATCCTCTTCTTCAATTTTCACCCCAACTAAAGCCAACTCGCTTTCCAGTATGTTGAAATCATTTAGATGATGTGTGACAGATGAATTGTCATGCATTCTCAAATTAGACAACTACCTATGTAACAAAATTTTATTTTCCAATGACTTTGTCCCATACATCTTTTCGAGCTTAGTGCACAAGTCATGTGCAATTTTCTCCTCTGCAACATTGAATGGTACTAAATTTGCTAGATATAATTGGATTTTTTCTTTGGCCATGCTATCCTTTTCATTCTTCAAAGGAGTATTAGGCATAGTATATCCATTTTCGACTGATTTCCAATTGCCAAACCCTAAAGCTGTGAGAAAGACTTCCAGCCTAGCCTTCCAAAAATTATAATTTGTTCCATTGAACATAGGAGCTTCGACACCATTCCTATGTGCCATATGGATCTACCTCAAGTGGTTAAGCTTCTTCCAAGGAACCTCTACTTTGATACCAATTGTTAGACATATAAGATAACTAAGAGGGGGGTGAATCAGTTGTGCATTAAAACTTTCAATACTTTATTAAATATTAGTATGAATGTAGATAAATGAAACAACACATCCATAATAGAGAACCATATTTTTATGTGGAAAAAACTATAAGGGAAAAACCACGGTGAGGATTAACCTACTATATGAAAACCAAAAATGATTACAAGAGGCTCACTGCCTGAAGGACTCACTACCTGAAGGACTCACTATCTAAAAGGAAAGGCTAGCTACCAAGGGCTCACTACCCAGGAAGATCACTTCTTCCAAATTACAAATAAAACGTTACAAGGACGCTCACTACCTTAGAGAAATTGGAGAAACCACCATAATGCCTCTTTACCATTTGCAACCTTTGGCTCACTACCTCTATCGACTTCTGGCACACTAAATTGTATACACCTTTTGCTCACTATTTCTGCTAGTCTTAGGCATTCTTAGTTGCACTTAGATCTCAAAACATGATAACACATACATCATTCCATACCACATGATTCTTAAAAACTTTGACCTTGCATATATATCTTCTACAGTTACCTCGAATAACTTTCTCTAGGTCATCTTCAATGAAATGCATGCATGTCAAATGTGCAACCACTAAATAGGTTGGTACTGGAAACACCTCTGTAGTGGAAATAAGTGAGGATAGACCACAACAAGGGTTAACTAGGACACATATCTACACCAACATGCTACACTAGGCTTCCACAAACCATTAAGCTCATCCACAAATAGCGCTAACACACCAGGTTGGCCAAACCAACATTAACACTATCAATCAACCAAATTCACATTTAACCCAGGCTAAAAACATCTTGTGAACCATGTGGAAATATTACACAACATCCTGGAATATTCCAACACCAACAAAATATTCAAAAGCACTGGCACAAGCACATGAAACTGAGAATATTATCATCATTTACAATCATCCAAACTACCATCAAGATACAACTCATGATTTAAGCTTGCAAAATAGTTGAACATTAAAAAAACCATGAGAAGGTAGGTACAGGAAATATAAGCACATTCTCAAATTTTTAAGACAAGAAAATTCAACACAGAGAAATGCAGACCAATTCCATTTCTCCCAAACATCCGTCTTCACAAGCTAGAGACAATTCAACACACTTCCAAATATATCTTCTACTTCATATGATACAAAACCTGAAACTCTAGATATAGTACCTTTTAAGACTTTCAGTCATCTATTTCAAACTGCACAAGCACATTTTCAAGAATGAAGAAATGCAGATCAAAATACAGAACACTTCCTAGTCACCTTGTTCAGTCTTTATGCAAATTTTCTCAAAAGCACTTGGAAACCAAGTAACCCCGCTACATTTGTAACACCTGCTCAAAACCATACACACCTTCTCAACATATCCAAAACATAGGTTGACTTCAATGACCACTGATGACAACATAGTGCAACACCCAAATCCTACCATGCCCATCACAACTTCATAAACAAGAACCTTTATAAATGTTGCGACTCTTATTTCCCATGTTCCCAAAGATAAACTGAGACAATTGGACAAAGATTTAGAAGGATTAAAAGACTACTTGAGTAGTAAAAAATTGGCTAGAAAAATGGTGCCTATAGTAGATAACCTTAGAAAATTGATCAATGGTACTCAAGGATTAGAGGTTTTATGTAGTCTAGCCCATTTAGTTGATGATAACATTTCCATGATGGCTAGTTTCACTCAATCATTGGGATACACTCAAAGTCAAGGAGGAAGTCAAATATCCCTCCCCACAACCATATCCTCTATTCATATATACACATTACCAACCATAGCTTCAATGATACAATAAACCAATGGCATAAATCTAAGCATAAGGATTTCCAATAGAAATCCTTATAATCTTGTGACACCACCTCTCATAAAATTGCAACATAGTAGTCCACCAAGCACTTACACAATACACCATATTCACCAAATTCATAAACATTTAAAACAATGATTCATTCATAAACCAACTCTTACAAAATGTAACATCATTGCAACAACAAATATCCACATTGAATCAAGCTTAAAATTGAAAATTAAGTTGCAATATTTTAAAAGGATCCCATTGTCACTTGAAATCTTGAAAACTCTCATGCCGCAAAAAACAAAAATACCTCGATTTTAGAATTACAATGGTAAGGGAGATCCTAATAGTGATGCATTATCCTATATGATATTATGTAGCAATTTAATCTTTGAAGATGAACTCCTAGCTGAACTCTTTCCTAGATCATTGAAATACATGGCCTTAGAATGGTTTTTCTCATTGTCGAACAACTCAATAAACTCATTCAATGAACTAGTTGATGCATTCCTCCAACATTTCCAAGCAAACATTGATCATAAAATTACATTAACTAATTTAGTGTGGTGCAAACAAGGAAAAAAGGAAAAGGTAACAAACTTCATAGGATGATATTAGTTACTCTACTCACAAACTAGTTATACTCTTCCTAATGCTGATGTTCAAAGAGTGTTCATAATTAATTTATAGCTTGGCATTAGGGATAAGATCGTGTCAATTAAATACCCTTTCTTTACAAACTTTAATATGACTCTTCATGATTATCCAAATTCAGTTAGTTAGTATGACGAAGCATCTTCATCAAATATTACAGAGTGATCTAAATCCATACCTCAAAACAACTACCAACCATTCAAGAAACAAAACAAGAACTTTATCAAGATAAGTACACCTCAAAAAACCAACCACATTGAGCCACAAGCTGTAGCCATAAGTTCAACTCCTTATCAACTTCAGTTGAGAGATAGAAAATTTTCCCAATTTCTCGACTCCCTTCACTCAATCATGTTACAAATTTTAAGCAATAACTTAATCCAATTACCTATGATTATACCTATGGATATAAAAAACCTTTATCTCCAAATTTCAATCAAAAAATCCTTTTTTCAATATCATCATACACATGGACACAATTCAAAACAATTCATGTGTATTAAACATCAAATACAAGACCTCATCAATTCTAATCACATCCAGTTGGTTGATGTTATTGACAAAGAAAACAAGTTTGTTGCCCCACCAAATCAAAATTTGTAAATTTTCACAAATCCCATGCCAAATCATGCATCCAACTTTGTGCAAGCTTTTGAGGAAAAGAATGATAATGAGAATGGTTTAGCTAATATGATTAATGCAATAGATGTTCAACCTTGTAAGGGCCAAATCACTTTGTTACCTGACATTGCTTTCACACATATTGACACATCTATACATGCACTAGATGGTCCTATTTATATCATCGAACACATATTAATGATAAACCTATATAAGGGATACTCATTGATCCAATGTGCTTAGAGAATGTGACCATTGAGGAATTCTTGTATGCACATGAGCTTTATCAAGATTCTAATGAATAGTCAAAATCACAGTTAAAAACTCATGATGGTTTTGCTCACCCTACAATAGGTTTGATCACTCTTCCACTTGAACTTTGACCAAAAAATATATATGTATCATTCTCCATCCTGATGTTAGACCAATTTTGTGTGAAGCTAGGTTATCCATGGCTACGCTCCATGAATACCATCTTGTCAATTATCCACAAGTGCAAAATGTTCCCATTTGAAAATAAAATATACACTATGCATCATAGTTGGTTTAATCATTTGTCTTCTTGTTAAAACATTTCATTGGATTATTTTTGGCCTTAGCATATGTATGGAAGCAATTAAACCTCATTAGGACTTCTTTTTAAGGTCATATCAAAAATTTAAGGCAAGTTGCATAAGAGAGTTATCCCTTAGTAATATTCTTGAAAATGAGAGAGCTATGGTTGTTTCTCCCACCCCATAGGTTGTGGATGAATCCATTTTCGAAGAAAATACCTTTCCAAGTAAACATGGTATCTATGTTGTAGTTCCCCCACCCATATCATACAAAAGACCAAGAGACAACTGCATGATTCCCTTTGTGCCTTTGAAGGAAAAACAAATTTATAGACCTAAGGAGAAATCATCTTCCCAACCTCTTATGGTCCCTTTAGTTCCTCCCATAAGGTAAGAAAAGAGATCGATGGTGGAGGAAATCACTCTTACACCTTCACAAATTGAAAATGGAACAAGAAGAAATAGAAATGCTAAAGAGTGTAGGTGTATACATTGCGCTATTTCTCGTTAGTTGGAAAAACAATAAAAATTTACGTGATTATCAAACACCCATGCAAAAAAATTGATATGAATTACAACTTTCACCAAAATATGAAATTGAATCATACATGTCTCAATAAAAAAAAACTAAAACAAGAACATACAAATAACATTATAATTAAACCACCCATTGTGATAAATTTATATGATGAGGATGAGGATGCTAAAATTGATGAACAAGTGCATAATGAGCCATCTTTGTTGTTTTCAAACTCTATGCATTTAGATGGGGGAAACCATGATGATCCTCCTAACGAGAGTGATTCACCTTGTTTTGAACTTGGCGATGCTCCTAGTTTGGCACTTGTTGTAGTCCCTTTGGCTAGTTTTCTACCTTCCATATATGTTGAGTAAGATTGGGATAAAAATTATTTTCTTTAGATCGGATCACATGTGCAATAAATTTTTGTGTTTGTTTTATATATATTCTTTTTGTTTTCTTGCATGTGATGTGATCTTTCATGTTTTGTTGCTTGGTGTGTCTTTATCTTTGGGAGTTTCTTTGGATGACCCTTGTTGCTTCATTGACATAGGGGTACAAAGGAAACAAACTTGTCATGACATTCATCTATTTGTATCTCTACGATTTTCTATTTTGTAAACATTATTGTTTTTGTCTTGGGTTTTCATTTTGGGGATGATGCAAGACATTGCGATATTTAGGTTTCTTTCACGTTGACCCAAAATTTTGTTTGTTCTCTTTATATGTTTCATTATTCCATTATGTTTGTTGTTCCAAAAATATTTTGGGAATGATTTCAATTCTAAGATCATTTATGGTATTCTAGCAAAGATGTATACTAACCCCAGATTTGTGGATCCTTTGTGTTCATATTTTGTTTGTGGTATTGCATTTGGGGGCAACCCCTTATCATGAGGAAAATTTATTTGGAAACATATAATTGGCATAGGGCTTTCCAAATCAACTCTCATGACCTTTATTGCATGGCATTTATGATTTTTCTACCTTATAGCAATTTCTCGCAATATGGTGTTTTGCAATTACTTTAAGGTGGGGGCATACATTCTATTATGTGCTTCACTTTTTTCACATGTACTGGACTTAGTGATGCATTGACATAGGAATTATTGCTTCACTTTGTTCACACATGCTAGACTTAGGGATGTGTTGATATAGCAATTTTTCTTCACTTTATTCACACATAGACTTAGTGACGCATTGGCATAACATTTTGATCATTTGTGTAGCACCTTATCATAATTATTAGGGAGTATAATTCTTGGTATAGTTGACATGGGTACACACCTAGTGAAAATAGGTCCTCACTAGTTCTTGTGTGTTTTTCATTTTTTTCATGGGGGCTCACCTAGTGAATATCATGCTTCACTAGCCCATGGTGCCTTCAGTTTATGATTCACCTAACAAATATCATACTTTACTAGCTCATGTGAGTCATAAATGACTTGGGTGTGGATCCTAGCATAATGTTCCTTGCTAGTTCGTGATATTCATACCCTTCCATTACATTTTATGATGACATTATGTATATTTTGTTTTGTCTTGTTACATTACATACATGTGTTTTCCTTCGTGCTTATGTTGATTTTCCATGCAATCTTGAATTTTGGGGGCTTGGGCTTGTGCACTCCCCCTTGACATTTTTTCTACATTAGTGCAAGTCTGAGCATAAGTTCATACTGTCACTAAAGTGGGGGCTAAATGTAGCATGGTAAATTGTCACCCTTGAAAATCTCACACTATGTTTTTCTCCCTCCTAAATGTATGGACCTAATTGTAGACCTAATTTCAAAAATATGCATTTTATAGCCCATTTGGATAATTATCAATAAAACCCATCTAGAAAACCAATGCAAAAAATTAATATTTTGTCCTTGACACCTTACATCCCGCAAAATAGGGCTAGGAATAAGTCACCCTAGGCGACTTTTTCCCCTATTTTTCCTTCAAATTTTTTAAATATGTTGAAGTTGGCATTTTATTATTTGAATTTAAAATTTCAAATGTTGGCTATTGAGATTTAATTTTCAGGAAATTAGATTAATTGCATATAAATACCTAGAAATTCCATTATTTGAAAACAATCTAGCATCAAGTGAAATTATTGAGCAAGAATTATTGTTAAGAGAATTATCAATCAAGTCAAGAACAATCAAGAGAAAATTTATTGCAAAAACTCAATACCAAAGCATCATGTCAAAGTGTATGTGAGTTTGTTCATGTTTATGTTATCATATTGTTTGTGAGATCTAACCCTTGTAGGTATTCAAGCAAATGAAGCCAACAAGAATCAAGCCTTGAGGAGATGTGCATGACTTCAACCCTTCAAGCATGACATTTTTGAGTCATGAGTTACAACACATTATTGATTCATCATTCACTTATCATTTAGCCTCTATCCCTCAAAAGGATAATATATCTTTCATTGATGTTGCCATTGTGGAGGTGAAAACACCAACACAGGGTTTGATTGAGGTAATCCCCTATATGGCACAAACCTTCTCTTCTCTTTGAATGTCCAAGTTTCAGATCTGAAGAAGATTGGGAGAAGTTTGAAGGTCAATTATTTATTGTTGGATTCAAATCCTATACCTTGACAACATATGGAAACCCAGTTATCTCAACACTTGATGAAGATCCGATAGTGCAAAACCTAGGGAAAGAAAGCTCTAATCAAGCTACAAAGGACTATGAAATCAGATTTGAAATTTAGTTTCAATGACACTATCGCCTAGGGTGACTTAGTCCTCCATTTTTAACCTCAAATTTGTTGCACATGTGCACAAAACTCTACTTGAAATATGTTTTTGAAGTCAAAATTTATCTGTGAATTTCCACATTTGTTGTTTTTCATTAGAATAGCTATTTGCATCATTAACCTAGTCAAATCATTTCCTTTTATTCCAGAATTCATCCCCAAGTTTGGTCAAAGGAAATTTGACTCACCTTTTAGGTTTTAAGTAAGTCTTACACCTTGTCCAAATCTATCAAACCCCCACTACCTCAAACCCCAAATGAAATTTATTTGTAGGAAAGGTTCCTAAACCCTATAGTGGAAATACTAGAGTCGTGTCTTTCCCTTCATTTCAATAAATTTAAGGGCTAGATCTTGGTATTTAAGAAAGGACTAAATTGTTTGAAGTGTGTTAGTCTCTCTTTTATGATTAAAAGATAGCCTCAGGGTAATAATTTGAATGAGGTGGATAATAATCCACTCAATAAAATACCATCCTTTAATTATTATTTTCTTGCCTAGTTGTTCTTGCAACGTGAAGGACAAAAATTGTCCAAAAGCATGAACAATCTAACAAAGATCGAAGACATTGTTCTTATCATTATCATAATTAAAAGTTGGCTTCAAGTATGGATAAAAAGTTTAATGATGAATGTTTATGCGAGTGAGTTGAACATAAGACTTTAAAAAGGGAATGTTTTAATTAAAACCTTTAGTCATTCAAAAGATTATAAGTAAGGTATTTGAAATCACAATTTTTGGATCTTTGTGATAATATCTTTTACTCATGTCATTCACATGATTTCTAGTCTTATGGTGGACTTTAAAAGAAAGTTTATCAGTTTATTTTCTAACATTTCTATTCTATGTGAAAACACATGCTTATGTTGGATTCTTTATGGTCCCCTTATTGTTGTGTAGGGTTCTCTTCAAAGTGATTTTATGGAGAGAAAGGTCAACACAAATGGGTGGCCTAAGACTATGTGTTGAACCCACCACCTTTTTCTCTCTAAGAAAGAATGTTGAAGTTTGGGAAATATTCGAGATCAAGGGTTTAACATATTTCTTAAGGGATATGAAAGAGTGTGAGGATGATCTTATTGTTCAATTTGTTAATAGCTGGCATGTTCATGTTTAGGTTGGTGGTGTCACAATTGAAGTCACCGAGGAGCTTATTTCACAAGAAATGGATATAATCTATGAGGGTGAAAAGGTGCTCCACCTTAGCCAAAATTCCTACCAAGACTATATTGATTTGTTCCTAAAAGAGGGCAATGAGCTAAAATGACATCAATATAGTTTTATCTGCAAAGACCTACTTTCTCTATGGGGGATGGTAAGTTTCCATTTGATTAAATACTTCACTTTAGAGGGTGATTTTGCAACTATGTATGATTACCATTTCTCCTTGTTGAATCATGTAAGGCACAATAAATCTTTTAGTTTCCCCTTCTTTCTATTTTTTTCTATTGATAAATGTATAAAGGAAGGTGCTTACCACCCCTCGATCAAGGGTTGATGTCTACGTTGTACAATTTTTGTCTTGATGCCACCCCTACTACTAATATTATTGCTCCTATCCCTTTAGATATTTCTAATAAAACCCTAACGCTTTTCCCAAGGATAAAGGAAAAAAAATGCATTTCTTTCATAGAAGACACCCCTTCTACCTCTCATGGTAAATGCATAAAGATGTACATTTCTCCTACTTTCCCTACCTCTAGGAAGAAAAAAGTCATAAAGGGGATTGAAATCAAGAATTCCACTAATGAGGAGTAGGGAACAAAAAAAATATTAGTATCTCTTCAAGATATAGGGAATTATGTTATTCCCCTTCTTCCAAAAAGTAAGAAGGTTTTCCAAGATGCAAAGGGTAAAGTGTCCTAGAATAAGATTTGTAAGACTTCTATTGTGACCACTTGTCCTAGTTTTGCAATTAACATCTCAAAATGGGGAAAACACCAAAGGGGAGACTATTGCTCCTTCAAGGGAGTGGGGGTCTACTAGGATTACTAGAATCTCAGCGAGGGCTAAAACTTCTTCGACTCTTAAAAATCCCACTCGAAGTGTTGATATGAAGATGGACTCAAGAGACTCTTCACCCAGTAAGGATGTGAAGTACTCAGATGAACTGCTAGAATTTATCCCTAACAACTCTCTTTCCCATTCCCCTGCATATGTTATGTCCTTGGAATCCAGGGAGGCCCTTCAAGGTTTAAATAACATCAAAATTTACAAGGAAGATGATAGAGAGGCCATTGAGGGAAAAAAATGAATGAGGATATCACTACTAAAGAACAAAATACACAAATGTATATGGAGGAAATTAAATATATTTGTAGGTTAGGGTGGAAACTCTTGAAAATTCATGACTTTTCTGATTTTCCTAGTTGCAAAGAGAAATGGGACAATCTTCAAGATTCTCTAGCCTTCTTCCAACAAAAGAAATGTCACCTTGGAGCAAGCTTTGAGTAAAATGATTAAAATTATTGATGACCTAATGAGGAAGAATGTGGTATGAGTGGTGATGGTTGCAACTAAATGAGAAAATAAGAAGAAAAAGAGAAAGATGGAGGGGTCAACTAATGTTCCGAAGAAGGAGAAGAAGAAAGGTTCTCGAAGTGCTCTTGAATGGGAGGAAACCCTACAATTGATGGATGCCAACTAGAATTCTCTTTAATAGTGTTTCCTATTTTTTTTGAGTTATTATTTTGCTTGTGTTGTTCCCTTGGTTTTTGATGCTACTTCTACTTTGATTTTTTAGTAGTTGTTTTCTGTTGTTTGCTTGATTTCCATTTTTTGTTGACTATCTTTTGACTGTTTTTATTGCAACTTTGGTCTTCTTTTCTCTATAAGGGTTGTGGGTCCTTCCCCTACTTTTCTTAATAAAAAAAAATTGAAGGCACTTAACAATATTAAAACAATATTATATATTAACACTCAAACTTTATTATAAAAAGTAATGATAGATTATATCCTTATGTGCAAAATGGAAATGTTCAAAACTATCACTAAGGATTCTCATAGGTTTATCATTTAATCATAACTCTGTTTTATACTAATTTTTGCAAATATGACATTGTTGAATATAATTTGTAACTTGAGAGCCATCCCAATCCAAACCACTCATTTGAACCAAATGTGTAATTTGATAATACATAAAATATCAATCCTAAATCATATTTTAAATATGCATGAAAATTAAACCCTAATGGCAATGGTGGGCAAGGTAAAGTGGGTAATAAATAACCAGGCAATGCAACACCAACATTTAGGAGGAGAGCACAGGTAATAAGAACAAATTAGAGAAATAAAATTTGAGAATAATAAAAGGAGAAATAAATGTGAATTCAAAAACCTAATTATCCTTTTAGGATTGGCTATGTTTTCCATGTTCAACAAAATAAAAATGAAAAAATAAAGATCATTATGTTCCTTACACAACTAAGCACCAATTAACCTGGAGAAGTAAATTTGTTTGGAGAGGGTTTGCTAAAGTGGAATAGAAAGATCAATTAATATTAGACATTAATTCTAATCATGCTTAAGTAGTAATTAATAAAGAGAGATTGCCTAGCATTGTGATTGGAGATTTGTGTTGATTGATGAAGACAATGAATTTTGATCCACCTTTAAATCTATGGATGTCCTAGACAATCATGTATGCATATAAAAAATAGAATGTTCCTTTTTTCTCTATGCCTAGATCATATTCATGGATATGGATCTAGTTCATGCCTACACACTCAACTTATAATGATCTTTGAAATTTTCCCCATTAATTCACAAAAAAGTTGATTTCTAGATGATATTTTGTGTTACTCTCTAGTTTTTTTCCGTAAGCTAGTAGTATTTAAAAGTACCTTGACACACAACAAGATTCAAACATGCACATGAATTCTAGAATGGTTCCTATCTGATTCACATGCTAGGATTAGTGTGATCAAGTTTAGATTATTGTTCTCTCAAATGCAATATATGTTATTGGATTCTTATGCAATAGAGGCAATTGAATGTGTGATTCTAGATTAGTGCATTATTATAATTGAATTCAACGAATGTCTTTTGATAAATAAGCATAACACTAATTTGTGAAGATTTGTGAAAAGTTGGCCTAGGACTAAAGTGTAAGATAGGTCCAATCAACTAAATGTTTGATTTTTATTTTTGCAATTAAAAGGATAAAGATTGCGAGTACAAGGATAGCCTCACAGCCACAAACATGACCTAGATCAAACAACCATGTTGAATATGTGTCTGAAAGATCAAATAATGAATAAGGATTGGATTGATATTTATAATTAGACAAATAAACTAATTAAATTGAAATTCCACAACATAATCATAAAGATAAACAAGAACCATAAAATTATATACAATTAAAACAATATACATAAAACTAAATATATACCAAAAACCGTCATTTATAACTACATAAATACATTAAAACATTATCCCAAATTAAACACAAAACCAAATATTTTTTTAACATTACAAACATTTACTTCTTACATTGATTCTATCAACCTGAGAAATTGAAGGGTCCACCATTAAAGAACTCTCTTACCTTGGACTGTTAAAAGGTGAGGCTGTCACTTCCTTAGTACCAGACAAAAGAGTCTAGCATGCTCATATAGACGTCATTTTTCATTACTGAAAGGCCACTCCATTAACGCCTGTTAACTTCAGTTATTTCAACAAACTAAAGACAAGTAAAACAGTTGGATTCATTCAATAAATGGTGGACACCATTTCAGCATGCAGGCGTGAATATAGACTTTTTCTTTCATCCCCGTTCTCTGGTCTTTTCTTATGATATAAAGTAAAATGCACCCAATTAAATGGATGGATTTGTCTTTCATACTTACTAATATAGACCAAGTGAACTACTCTTGGTTTTCCAATTTATTGGAAAGAGGAATCCCAGCAATCTTTTTCAGAATAATGATTTATTTTTTTAGTTCACTAAACTGTCTCAAATAAACGGTGTAGGGACATTTCTTTAGGTTTGGAATTGATTTACGTGACTTTCAAAAGTCGTAAGGAATTTTAGTTATTTTCACAAATGAAAGATATGTAAAACTACTTAATATGATTTCAACAAAATGATGTAGACCGATTCCAAACCAAAAGAAATTGACGTACATTGTTTTTTTGAAATAATATTAAGTAAATTTTTGAAACTGTTTTCTTGTTGTATTTAGTGTTTTTTATGAGAACAAGTAGATTATATAGATATCAACATCTCTACTTTTATATAATGAACTATAATAAAACTTTATTTTATTGGAAACAAGAAGTTAAATGTAACCTATCCTATCTTTTCTTGTGACATAAAGTTAAATGTAGCCAATTAAATGCAGAGCCTTGTCTTTCACACTTACTAATATCTAGACCAAATTAACTTCTCTTGATTTTCTAATTTATTTGAAACAAAACTAATGATTTATTTTTTAAGTTCACTAAACCGTCTCAAATAAATGGTGTAGGGACATTTGTTTACATTTGGAATCGATATATGTGACTCTCAAAGGTTGTATGGAATTTCAATTATTTTCACAAATGAAAGATATGTAAAACTACTTAATAAGATTTCAACAAAGTGATGTAGATTGATTCAGAATCTAAAGAAATAGGCTTACATTATTGTTCTCAAATCGTATAATGTAAATTTTTGAAACTGTATTATTGTTGTATTTAGTGTTTTTATGAAAACAAGTAAATTATATAGATATCAACATCTCTACTTTTATATAGTGAACTATAATATTATGAGAGAACATAAGTCTAAATCAAAATCTATTTAGTACAATTGAACATAAAAAACACTTAAAAATATTTAAATGATATAAAAACATGCAATAACTAATTAGATTGTTTACTCTTCACAAAAATTTAAGGCAATTTAGAATTTTGTTAATAACTATAAGTTATGGTGATAAGATAATGAAATTTTAAGAAAAACACATTTTTAAACATAAGTTATGTAAAGAACAAAGAAACAAAAAATAAGAAAATTTATATCAAAATAGTAAGATCAATGTTGATAAGATTTTACTCTTAACAAATCTTTTTGTTGTTGAGATGAGATTTTTTATGCTTTTAAAATTAGATTTATAAAATGAATATGTAGCAGAGAGTTGAGATAGAATTGTCTTTTGACTCTTGAGACAATAAAGTGTATGTTGAGTCATTGAGTTATGATGAAAAAATATATTGTCAATTCTTATAATAATTAATATATCATCAAGAGCCTTGATTTTTTTAGGAGAATAAAATTTGTCAAGAATCGCATAATATATTAGGCATCTAAAATGTACCTTTAGTTCTAGTTCATTGTTGTAAAGTGTACAAATACCTTGGTATCTAAAAATATAATGTTCTAACTCCATACAAAGTTGATATGAGCACACTCAAAATTAAGTACAAAAACCTAAGGAATAATAAATCTTATCTTTAATATAATGATAATGTTGAAAATAGTGATGATTGTTTAACGCCACACATTCCACTTTCAATTTGGAGGACCCCTCCCTTGTTTTAGCTATGTAAAGAAATAAATTATTTACATAGATTATGTAGTGTAATTAAATAAATCCAATCAATTTAGCAAAAAACTTACAAATATAATAGATCTAGGATAGATAATATAATTAAAATAAATATAATAATTGAATAGGAGGATAGATATTCTTACCTCTAGGATTGATTATGGATAGATGATATCAACATTGTTTGAAATGATTCACTAGTGTCCAAAGATTAATTACATAGGTATGATAAATATCTTAGAGTTTGAATTAGCAATTTTTTTTTTTTGGATCAATGTTGTATCTAGGTTGCATGGTCAATCACAATAAGCATGCTCAAACCCAATTAGCATAAACCTAATCTAATATGTAGACTTGATTTGAGATGTGCGAGAATGATCTAATAGAATATGCTCTCTTAGAATCTATTTTTCTTCACATAATAACTATTTGAGAAGTCAAGATGACATCTATTAACATCATTGAGGAGCTTTCTTAATTGATAGTGGATGGTTCTCTTACGTCAAAACCCTTGGAAAATTGAATTAATGGTAATGAGAACGATTAAAGATAACATTCACAGAAATGCATATGGCCTATGTGATGATGTATATATTTGATTTCTTTAATTCCTTTTAATATGAAACTAAATGATTTATTAATTATATAATTCCATCGTGTTAATTTCCCATATGTTTAAGTGCCTAATGAGTGCCTTTAAATACCATGAATTAGCAACATGTTGCATGGAACATGTGCTAACTCAACTCACAATGGCTAGTAAGGGGGCAAGAGAGTTGGAACTTGAATTTTGAGGGTCATTTATGCTTTCCTTAGGGTTGATATAGATCAATCCTCCACCACATGGAGATGATTTAAAGGGATAAAGTGGTCATATCAAGGTAGGGAATACATGTATGTACATTAGTGCAAATATCTCAATGAAATAGGATGAATCTAGGGAATAGGTTACAATCCAAGTGTAACAAAAGATACTTTTATTTTTTAATATGTTAATCTATTAATACATTCCCAATAAGACATTCACAAAACTAAATGGGAAATAACCTCAATGTAGGTATACTAATTTTTCTATTATATATTCCCCCACTTTGTTGTACATGCAAATATAATATGAGTATGTGTTTCCAAGTATAGTCATTCTAAGAAAAAATACAAATACAATGTCCCCCTACCAAAAATTCTATTTTGATGGTATAAATTGTAGAAAAAAAATCATGAATTGCTTCCTAATTAAACTTCACCATAAAAAAATTCTAGGATGTGCATCTAAAATGAACAAAATAATGTATTATTTTTATATGTAAGCATTTTTAGTTATGAGTCTGAAATGTAAAGATTTGCATGTGATGGATCCATGAGTATAGTTTCCAACTTTATCTCTTAGAGTCATGCACTAACATTGAAATGACCCAATTAGGACCATTCAAAGATTGAGTCATCCCAAGAAATTTTCCACATAACATTTTCATTTTTTTAATCTAATTTTATTGATTAGGGTAACTTATGAAGATATATTTTCCCTCTTTTAACTATCTCATAGGTTTTTTTTTTTTCTAGGTTTACAATATTCCCCATGTTTGTATTATGCCCATTTTCTTGCTTGATAGCATAGTTTAAGAGTTTTGAACCATTAATTTTTTTATTCTACAATCCAAGTAACAATGCTTTCCATTTTATGTATGATTCTTCATCCAATGAATTCATGATTTTGTTACATATTGATAATTAAAACTATCGGGACTAGCTATGTCATACACCTTGGAAGTCCTAATGTTTGGATTATTTAATTATATTATTATTTTATGTGTCCTACTGAATCATAAATTTTTAGGGATAAAATGCTCTCCTGCACCTTTAGGGTTTTGCACCTAAAAGGAGAGAGGAATCCAAAAAAATTAGGCGGTTCACTCAAAACTAATGCAAATATGGTTGGGATATGTCTAAATGGAATGTCCTAAATTCTGATAACTAATAAAAGATATTGGCTAATGAATAAAAACTAAAGAAATCTAAAATGTTTGAAAACACATTGTGATATGCAAAATGAACTAAAAATGCAAACGAACTATAACAAAAATAAATGAAACTATAGAGGAGCACCTGGAAGATGGAAAGTGATGAAGAGAGGCTTTGGAATCCTACATAATTCACTATTGAAGCCAATTGGGACACTTACGCCAAGCTAGGCGACTTAGTCCTATTTCGGGGGAATTCTGTCATAACAAGTTTCAGCCAAAAGGGTATCCAGAACTGCAAAAAACACTTTTCAAGCCTGGCAGTGGGACTAATTCACCACTAATGGTGATTTAGTCAACCTTTGAATCGTAGGAAATTCGAGATAAGAATTTGTAGTCTTCAATTTGCCCTTTTGTTTCTGACAGGTTTCCAGATCCGAATCTGTAGAATATGACCTATAGGTGATCTCTAAGCTTATTTTAGGGCTTTGTTGACTTTGAATTCCTTTGATGATTTATTGAACACTTTTCATACCTTTCTCTTTGACAAATTTGCATACAAGACTTGCAAAATACACATGCAAAGAGGGAAAAAATTGTTAAGGGTTAGTGAATAGCGGTTTGCCTTGGTCAAACCCTGGTTTGGTAATTAAACCCTTGAAAATGAAATGAAATGAAAAGATAATTATGAATGAACACCATGCAATGCTACAAGTCACCAAATCCTTGGAGTGGAAATGTGAAGATATGCAAGTAGAAGCTCCAATGGATGTATGCTTGATAATGCCTAAAGTGATTGATTGATTGAATGCTTGAATGCTTGAGTGAATTATAGATGATGGGGGGGTGAAAATGAGAGGAAAACCCTATAGGGTGTGTGCAAGAAGTTGAGTCCACTTTTTGGCCAAAAAGTGGAAGTGTTTTTCCTGATTTTCAGAATTTGACACATTTGACCTTAAAATTTGAAGCACTTAGAGATGAAATCTTTAACAAAGTCACTAATCAGAAAATGTAGTGCTCAGAGTCTAGTTTCCAAATATATAATTTATTTCAATACCCAGATTGTACAAATTGAGTTTTAATAGGCATTTCTAAAAACCACTGCTTAGAAGTCATTTTTTTTACCATACCATGCACGTGTACGACATCTATATTTTGACTTAAATTATCATATTTTTCTAAATCCTTTTGGGAAAATTTTTATGACTCACTGAAGCTTGTTCTTGATTTTTTTGTAATTTTTTATTGAATATTTTTTTTTTTGTTAAATTTTTATTAGGCAGATTTTGTCTTGAAAAATCGTCATGTACGACATGCATAAGATGACCTAAACTTATCATTTTCTATATTTTTTTCAAATTGAAAAGAATTGTCTGAAGTTTGTTCTCATGCAATCCATTTGTCAAAATGTTATGTTGATCAAAAGTTATTAAAATAGTAAAAAACTCTATATTTAAAGTTTATGGACCAATTTTATTAGAAATTAATTGAAAAATAGAAAAAATAATTCAATTGCAAAAAAATTTACATATTTAGAATCTGCATTGTTTCATCTAAAATGGGTTTTAATTTTGTCAGAAAATTCTGCAAAAAAGGTCATCAGCCATATGTCCAAAGTCGATATTTTTCTTTGACATTGTTAGGGCCTTCAACTTGCAGGTCAAACTAGGTTGAAGGCCTAGGTTCAAACTTCCAATGCTTTTCCTGAACCAAAAACCTTGGCAAAAACCCGACCACGATGCAAAACAAAATTCAAATTTAAAAAAATAGGATCTCGATTATAAAACCGGATCCCATTTATTAATAAACGGGATCCCGTATTATAATCGAGATCCCGTTCCCCATCTGACAGTATTTAGACCGTTGTGAATGGAATGGGATCCCATTTATTTTATTTAAATACACTGTGCAAAATTACTGTGAAGTCTGCAACTTCACATGTACGGCCAAGAGCACTAAAAGTGAATTATTTTTCATAAGTTATTGTATTTACAGATGGTGAATCTGATTTTTGGTTGATTTTATCAAAGGGAGCATCATCTACACCATTTTTGAAGTGAAATTGTGTTATTTTTGTGCTTGTTTGGAGGAACAAAAGGTTTCAATTTACAATATGGATTGAATTTTTCAAAGGAAGCATGAAGAAAACAATTTTTAAAGTGGAATTGTGGTAGTTTTCTACTTGTTTTGAGGAACACAAGAGGAAGAATTTTGTCCTAATAGGTATTTAACTTCCAATTCAGATTGAATATTTTGAAGTATTTCACTATTATCATTCATTTGTGATTGAGAATTTTATAATTATGGGAGATAAAGATCGTAATAAGAGAAGAAAGACATTGACTCCTCAAGAAGTTGAAGCAAATAGAGAAAAAGAGAGACAAAGACAAAGAGAAAGAAGAATGAGAATGAAATCAATGAACGATGGTGGAGCAACCAATTCGACAACTATTGAAGATGAAAACATTGAAGATACCATAGTTGTAGATGAAGCTAGTTTGTAAGGAGTCAATTTGGAGAAGAATATGATTATACAAACAAGTCCTACTATGTCTTCAAATCCCTCTTTGAATGTTAAGGAGAATGTTTCAATATGCACAAATCCAGGTACGTCTTCAAATCCACATGTTAGTGAAATGGTAAATTTCTATGTAGAAGTTTTACAAGATGTTGACTTAATGATGTTGACATTGACTATATTCGAGAGATGAAACTTTTATAGAATTTGTTGAAAACAAAGCAACAAAATATTTTGTTAGTAATTGAAAATCAAAATGATTCTTTGAAATAAAACAAAACCTATATTTTGATGAAATGAAATGAAAAATGAAAACCGCTTTGTTGATGAAAATGAAGATGAAAATGAAAATGAAAACCATTTGTTGATGAAAATGAAATGAAAACTGTTTTATTGATGAAAAATGAAGATG
>VDFB02168118.1:68619739-68697787 GCA_007258455.2 Sequoia sempervirens
AATGAAAATGTTAGGCTTTTATGTTAAAACGAAAAAGAAAAGATCAATCATTAAAACATGTTATGTCTACTGTTGCTAGTGCCATTCAATCTAGTGGGAAAAATAGTCGATCTAAAGATAAAAACGCAGCAAAAAGAGCTATAACTACTGTTATAGTTAATAAAACAACTTTGAATAAAAAGAATGATGTAATATTAGTGAAGTTTTAAAAATGCATCCTAAAACATTACTAAGAAGCGGCAAAAAAGAAAGAGAAATATAGAAAATGATCCTATCGATCAATGTTGGAGTTTAGTGGATGACTCTTAGAATTGATATAAAATTGAATATTTGAAATTAAATCTTTGATCGAAAAATATTTGCATGATAATACTAGGGTTTCATCTAATGTTAGAGATGTTTTAAAATTAAGGGTGGGGTCCAAAGTTTGCGATCCTCACCCAAAACACCTATTAGATACAACACAAATTGAATTTTATAGAAATTTTGTAGCGATTCAGTGTTACCTGGTAATATTAAAATAAGTCAAAGGTCTTTTGAAAAATGTAAACCCTGGTATGTAAAAATTAATAAGCAACGAATATCTTGTTGTAAAATACATGTTCAATTTCGTTATTTTTATGATGTTTTGATATATACATTGTACCTTGCATTCTAACATGATTATCTGGGATTGGTATTGATATGCCACTTGAAGCAATAAGAGAGTTTATTTTAGGTTTGTTTTGTGAAAAATCTAATAATAAATTATTTTATTTAAGTTTTTGTATTTCTAGACAATGCATTAACTCTGGAAATCTTTCATTTTAAGAAATTTGTTTTGCATGAAAGTGTTGATCATGATTTTGGACAACAATTAGTAGATGTCAAAAGATTTAGGAATGTTCACTATTCTTTAAAAGATGGAAAAATAGGAAAGCGTTGTGATTTAGTTACAGAAAAAGTTAGTGTGCATGCATTTATGAGTGAATTTAAGAATAAAATTGTACCAAAATATGTCATGCACTTTGAACATGCTTGATAGCTTGATGGCCAATTTCACATATGTAGAAACACATTTCCAATTGGTACTATATTTTTAGTGGTTGATTTTGTGGAGAATTATACTCTCTCCCCACAAGAGGAAATTCAATCTCAATATTATAATTCAGTGCAAGTAGCTATGTTTGTCCATATTGTTTATAGACATGCAAATGATAGCATTGGGGATGGTAGAAAAGTTTTGAGGGAGTATCATTTTTATTTGGTGACAATCGGTTACACTCCTTCGAGTTTGTTCAATATTGTTTTAGTATATTTTATAGAGGAAATTTAAGAGTAAGGTCCATATGAAAGAACACCTCATATGGTCAGATAATTGTACGGGGCAGTTCAAAAATGCTAGAATGTTCTATTGGTTAAGTAGGGTTCACAAGGAACTTAATGTCCAGCATATATGGAGTTTTTTTGAAGCTGGGCATGGTAAAGGAGAACATGATGGAGCTGATGCATGTGTCAAAAGAATTCTTGCTAGAGAACAATTAAAATTCGAGGATTTAGTAAAATTTCAAAATGCACATGAAATTGTGGATTGGTGTAATAGAAGATTATCTGCACCTGGTTCGAGTGATTACTCTACAGTTCATTGATTCTTTTGGTTGGTGGAAGAAGAGAACATTGTATCTAGAGTTGATTGTGAGACAATTAGTGGATCTACTAAATGGCATTCATTTAGGAGTGCTGACAACAAGCACATGGACTATTTGACATGAGTTTGCATTTTTTTTTCCATTTTGTATTTCCTCAGAGATTGGGGTTTGCAAAATACATAATGGCTGAACAAAGGGGAGCAAAGATCGTTGACACCTGTAGAAGCACATAATCAATATGAAAGAACTATTGAAGAAAATGATCAATTGTTTGCATTTGAAGATTATGATCATGTTTCAGACCTTGTACAAGAATGTAATTTTAATTTAATTTATTTCATTTTATTTTTCTTTATTAAGTTATTTTTTAATACTAAATTAGTTATATGGATATGCACAAGTTATTAAATCGAATTTTGTTGGCAGGACATGTGTATGTAGTTATTGCACCTGAGGGGAATGAAGAGCAAACAAAATATTGGTTGGCTCGTTGTGTGGAAACTAAACATAAGTTGTTAACACCTCGAGAAGATGATGATGGCTTTCATTATCCAACAGGTACGATGATCCCCTTAAGACACCTCCTTAAGCAAATTTTGATAGCAAGTTTTAGATCCCCTTAAGCAATTTTTTAGAACAAGTCTTTGATCCCCTTAAGTAAATTTTGAGAAGTTATTTGATAATAGTTTTTGAACATGTTTTCCAATAGGATCGGTGGTGGTTGTTGGCACTTGGCTACGAAAATACTTGAGAAGAAAGAATGGTCTACCTGCATTCGAAGACTATGAAACACATAAAAAGATTATGCATTATTCACATTTGGTGGTGGCAACAAATATAAAACTAGAGCAGTATCGTGGAAGACCTTCAAAAAAATTGCTATGGTCAATTTCTATGGAAGAGCATGAGGCAATCATAGATGCATTGCAAAAAAGAGAGGATGATGGTATAATGGATTAAGTAAATATAGGTAAATATGGTTTTAGTTTTATTTTGTCCTTTTAAATACATTAAATACATGTTTCAACATTGGTCAAGTGTGTTATTAGTTGAAATTGATTTAAATTGTTCTTTTATATATCCTTAAGGCATAATCATAAAAAGGATCTAGTCCATGCAAATTCAACCTAGACAACATGGAATACTTGGTAAAAATAGGTAATTATCAGTTAAATTATATTTAAATACATGTTTTGATTACATATTGATATTGCTTGGACATTAATAGTTAAAATTGATTTATTGTCATTTGTATCCTAAAGCCATCATTGCATTGATCTCATACTTTAAAAAAAAAGGAGAGGATGCCTGCATTCAACCTCGAATGTGTGGAATTTTAAATGCAGGTACTTGAGTTATGTACATATAGATAGTTTTATAAATTAAAATATGTATGTTTTGATGATTTCATTGATATTGCTTGTACCTTTTGATATCGTGGTGAAGACCTACTACATTCTAGCCACGAGTTTTAGATGTTCTTGAGATGGCATATCCAAAATTTTGTAAACATCGTTTTGAGATGACATATATGTACATACATACTTACAAAATTAAACATACTCTATGTACTTCTATGTATCAAATCAACATTCTATATATTTAGGCATATTATGACCCCTTAAGACATCCCCTTAAGACATTCTCTTATGACCCTTTTAGACATCCCCTTAATTAACATGTTCTATTATGACCCCTTTAGACATCCCCTTAAAACCCCTTAAGACATCCCCTTAATTAACACATTCTATTATGACCCCTTTAGACATCCCCTTAAGGATATGACCCCTTAAGACATCCCCTTAAGACGCTCTATTATGACCCTTTTAGACATCCCCTTAATTAACATGTTCTATTATGACCCCTTTAGACATCCCCTTAAGACCCCTTAAGACCCCCTTAATTAACACGTTCTATTATGACCCCTTTAGACATCCCCTTAAGACATATTCTAACCCCTTAAGACATCCCCTAAGGCGTTATATTATGACCCTTTTAGACATCCCCTTAATTAACATGTTCTATTATGACCCCTTTAGACATCCCCTTAAGACCCCTTAAGACATCCCCTTAATTAACACATTCTATTATGACCCCTTCAGACATCCCCTTAAGATATATTATAACCCCTTAAGACATCCCCTTAAGACGTTCTATTATGACCCTTTTAGACACCCCCTAAGCCTTGTTGTATCTAACCCTAATTGAAACCTAACCCTAACTCTAGTTGTGTCCTAATCCTAACCTTTACCCAAAGCTTTATCCTATAACCCTAACCTTAATCTTATTTGAATTCTAATCCTAATTGAACCCTTTTGAACCCTAACCCTAAATATAACCTTGATCTAACCCTATGCTAACCATTACTCCAAGCTTTATCTTAGAATTTTGATTGAACCCCAATCCTAACAAAGTCATAATCATAATCATAACCCAATTGTAAATAATAATAATGTTATATAATTTTTTTCATATGATAAAGTTATATGTGAATATAATTCTTAATTACATTTATTTTTAAATATAGATATGCTAGCTTTAAATATATTGCTTTAAAAATTTATTTTATGTGTAATAATAAATTTATTATATTTTCTTTGTATTTAATTTTATAATTTTAAATTGATTTTAGATGTCCATTTATTATGAAAAACTCATCTATTTAAGTTGCTATATTTTTGTACAATAAAACCTTTCGTAAAGCCTTAAAATTTTAATATTTATTTACATATATATGTTAATTTTGAATAAAATAGAATATTAGTGATTTTTCCTTTTTGAAATGTTCTCAATTTTTCCTATAGTTAAATTTGACATGTTAAAGACTTTCATTACCAACTTGATATTAATCTAAATATGCAGTAATCCAAAGACTTTAAATTCACATGATTATTTCCAAATAATATTAAAATAATAACTTATGTAGATTTTGGAAGTGCATCTGCACATTTTAAGCATAAGATCCATGTGCACTTGACCCATCTTTTAACGCAATTCAGGTTTAGACCCTAAATTTCTGGTATATAAATAGATTGCTTTTGTTTGTAAATTATGATTTATTGACTGATTATTGTAAATATTAAAATGTCCTATATTAATCCATGTATGAGATCACTAAATTTCACATTAATGTCCTATATTAATGTCTTGACTATGAACATTAAATGCATAAATGTACATGTGTAAATGAAAATTTCAAACAATAATAAAGTCCATAATTTATGTAACATATTAAGTGCATGAAACCAATATATTAAGCACACATGAAATAAAGTCCAACAGAGTACATGATAAACAAGAAATATAGTCCATGAAATAAACAAATATAACACATAAAATCACATGTTTCTAGGTCATGTACTGTCTCTATAATCAAGAGACCTCTTCACACCATGCGGACTATGTGGATGACCTGAAACACTCCGTACATAAGAGAAAGATGAAATTAGATGTAAGAAAATAAAAAATGATTTAATGACAATTTAATTTATAATCCATCATAAAATTAAATTACCATCATATCTACATTTGGATGCTCTGGTGCGCCTGAAGAAACCTCTAAATTCTCTAAATCAATCTACATAAACAAGACAACAAAATTATAAATTAGATGTACAACTCTACAATTAAATTTTTTTAATTCAATTTAATTTAGAATTTATCATATTTTAATTGTACTCGATTCTAAGGTTGTGCACTAGGCTCTTCTCTAGGACTTGTCTGTACATGCTCAACTAAGATGTGTCTCATGCTATAAAAGAAAAATAATATGTGAAAATATCATATTATGTATATATTCAATTTAAAATTTATAATTCACTTTAAATATAATAAAAAAATTAAATTACCATTTGATATGGAACCTGCTCTACATGTCCTCCTGGTGGTGTAACTATGTCTGGGTCAGGGCTGAAAGTTGCACTAACAAAGTCCTACAAGATCAAAATTAAAGCATGTACAATTGAATTAGGTTAATATATACATATATATTCAAGTTTGCACATTTTGTGTAGAAATTTTTGTAAACAACCTGGAAATCAATGGCCTCACGAGTAACTGCAACATCAAATATTTTCCCAATGCCCATTCTTATTGTGGTATTAACCTAGACATACATGTACATAGAAATTTAATGCTTATAATATTTACAAGTGTACATGCATGCGTTTCATATATCTAGTGAATTCAAAACTCATAAAATTGTAACTATACTAATGTAAACTTTAAACAAATTTACAATATGAATGTACCTTCCCCTGATCTATGTCGCTCGATAGTGGAGGAGTGCTTGACAATCCCTCAGGAGGAATCGACGTGGATATCGATTGACTCACCTAAACCAACATGAATATTTGAAACATATATGTGATTCAATTATAAATTTAAAACTCAAGTTAAATAATTTATGATTTCATATATAATTTTAAAAATTGAAATCAAAATACCCCATAAGGGTTGCCAAGTATGACCGGTGTCGATGTATGTACTCGTGGAACAGATGATTGCCCTTGCATCGTTAGTGTCATCTGTACACCAAACATGTTGATTGTCAAAATGTATTGCAAACTTTTCTTTGATATATACAACCATAAAAGTTATTATAAAATGAACGTACATCTAGATGCATATTTATACATGTGTCGTAGTGTCCTTAGGGTGATGTTCTGCTATGAGGAACTCTACAAATGAACTGACGCAACCAGATGAACCACCAGAATCTCCCCGTCCACCTGAACTAGGTGTGGCCTGATCAGGTCCATAGCATACTTGATGACAACTAGTACATATATGGGGGATGGGTCTCAACACTCCTGGAGCGGTACTCGGACCAGCTCCATAAAAAACTCCTCCATCATCATCATCGTCTCTATGCTCCCCACTCGCTATTGCAGAAGCGTGCCGATCAAGGTCTCCTGCGAGTGTACTAAGGGAACCTAATGTTGAGACCAGAGCTTGATGATGTACATGTGCAGGAATGGGAGGACCAGGAGCAACAACAAGGGGTTGCACATGCACAGGGCATCGGGGATCAACCCTTGCCCCTAATCTCTGTTGTGGCATGCCGCCACCAACACCCTGAAATGATTTAAAATCAAAATAATTGGGCTTTTGGCCCAAAACAAACTCTACATACAGTTTTCTCAAAAAATACAATGGGCTCTCCCAATTAGCATGTGGGGGACTATCAATAACCATATACCATCGATCCCAAAAATGTGCAATCATCTGCGGATGTATGCACCACCTCATGGATATTCTAGATTTGTTGGGTGGAATGGGTTGTTGAGTAACGGGGTCAAGAAAGTAGGGGGATAGATGGGATTTCGTTATTTTAAGGTCTAATATTTGTTTGTAAGAGAGACCATCAGAATAAAATTGTCTCATTTGTTCTCTATCTCATCGATTCCTATCAAGATCCGAATCGATCATCCTGACGGAATCAACAACGTTTTGCATTGCAGATGCAAAACGTCTCACATGTGGAGGAATCAATGCTTGAATCTGCATAGCATTGATTTGATTTTGTAAGGATGCAACTTGATCATTTATTCATGCTCTCAAGTGAGCCTCATTAGATACCATAGGTGCTGGATGTGGCATATTAGGGGGAGGGGGAGGGGGAGGGGGAGGGGGAGGTGGAGGTGGAGGTGGAGGGGGGGGGAGGCGGATCTGGCTGTGGCTGAGGTGGTGGATTAATGATATCATCAATGTTAAAATCATCCATGATATGCTTGATATAAATGTGCACTTGCATTAAATCATACAAAATAGTCCATGTGCATACATATATTAAGATCATATATTTAATTGAAATGCACATATATATACATTGATTGTTCAACTCAAGAGCATGTCCATACAAAATTAAAAATTAAATGTATGTACATGTACATTTAAAATAAAAATATGATGCATAATTTGCATGCGTACAAATCATTAAACTAAACTATGTACATACATACAAATTTCAAAATTTAAGAACTATATGCAAATTTTTAATACATGCACATACATACTAAACAATAAACTTGAAACATTCACAAAATCTCATTTTATGTCTAACACACACACACATATATATTACAATTTTTCAGTAGGAGAAATCATGATCTAGTAGATAGTCATAAAATATATACTATTATATACTATTCATTATAAGTTTATAAATTCCACCAAATTCATAAATCCATGTCACTAAAAATATCCATCTAGAACCAAAATCATAAATTCATGTCACTAAAAATATCCATTTGGAACCAAATTTATAAATTCATCACACAAAATATCCATCATTCACCAAATTTATAAATTCATAACTATTTAAGATCATTGTTTTAATTTATAAACTATTATGGCTCTCTACTGTATAGATCTTCATTTCTTTGTGTTTTCCTTTTCAAAATCAGGAGTTATCCTCTCCTCTAGCCATTTTCGATGCTCATCTATGATCCCATCCATAGCCTTGATAGCATCAACAAGGGTTTCCATCCTAGATGCGAACATCCTCACAGGAGGTGCAACACATTCTTCATTTTGAATAATGTTCATTTGATCTTGGATGGTTCTAGCAGAAGCATTGATTTGTTCTTGCAAAAGAGCATGTTCATTGATTTCAGGTGGTGGAGGTGGGGGTTACGAGGTGGAGTGGGCAAAGGTGGATGTGAAGGTGTTGGAGATGGATGGTGTGGAGGTGGATTGCGAATATTATTGAATGGATCCATGTGATCTTTAAGATATGAGTGAACCTGCGTTAGATTTGAAATTTCAAGATGTAAGATACATGTTTAGGAAATACCTTTAAACCATTCAATATAAATGGCCTTAAATAATTGAAATAGGATGATAAAATTATATGTAAGCCTCATTTATATGTCTAAGGCACATGTTACTTGAATGAAAATACAATTAACTATTGATATTGTATAATCTTGCAGGATCTTATTATTGTTAAATTTGGTTGGGCCTTGGGAAACTTTGATCACCAAATTTTAAGAACTTCTTTGATCCCCTTAAGAAATGTCATATTGGAACCCCTTAAGAAAATCGAATTATGATTTAGGGTGACAGGATGGTGGTGCAGGAGCACCTGACAAAGTGCAAGCATATGTTGAAGTCTTGTTTTAAAAATCTTTTTATTTTTGTTGTGTAAGGTCTTTAACACCATCTAGTTTGTGTTTGAGGACCTTTTGGTTCTTAGGTGGAAAGTTGAATAATGCTTGGAATCTTTTTGTGGTGGTTTCCTAAGTTATAGTCAAAAATTGGAAAACACACTGTGTTTTCCAACAGCATGCTTTTTGCCATTCTTAGGCTCGGGAATGTAAACCTAACTGATTCCTTGCATTGGAAATGAGAACTCTCAACTTTTGAAGGAGGGGGATGCTTTTGTGAGTTGGCAGTTTCATGTGAATGGGAAGAGAACAGTGATTTTTGGTGAATAAAATACAGTTTTCTGTTCTTGCATCTAAACAACAGATTGGATGAATTGAATAAAGCATTTTTGTTGTTTACTGGCATGTAAAGAATCCTTTTTGAAGTTGTGTTTTGTCATTGTAGATAGTGTTTTCATCGCTTTCTTCTTTTTTTTTGTAAATTCGGTGTCTTTTCTTTAATTTAGTTTTGACTAGTAAATGGAATAAAGAAGGAGCTTTAGCCCACCCTCCCACCATACCAAGAAGCATGGGAACATTGGGAATGTGGCTAAGCTCCTTTAGTGTATATATGTTAGCAGTAGGAATCATTAGGAGTTCATATAGCATGCCAAAAGTCTATTCCTAGGCGAGCAGACTAT
Organism: Sequoia sempervirens; assembly: GCA_007258455.2. NCBI lineage: Eukaryota > Viridiplantae > Streptophyta > Pinopsida > Cupressales > Cupressaceae > Sequoia > Sequoia sempervirens. The sequence goes on from VDFB02168118.1 coordinate 68,629,157, forward strand.
GCCCGGTTAGGAAAGACTGTGCAAGATTGCTTCCAACGTTGCAGGGGTGACTAACCATAGGAAACCAAGGGTGTGTGAAGGTTGCAGGGGACCTTACAAAGGTCTGATAAGAGGCAGGAATCATCACCAATTCACCTGGGGGCTGAAGGAAGAAAACAGTCCTCTATGTGTTCAAGAAAGGCTTAAAAAGCCCTAGATTTCTCAAAATCTGTGTTAGCCCTGTGTATGGCCTGAGAAGGTCCAAAACCATAAAAATCTTGAAGTGCTCCAAATTTGAGCCAGGGCGACAGAAGCAAGTTTGGCCTGATAAGGTGAAGGAGATGAGTGATAAGCATTTTTCTTGTGTGAGGAAGCCTAATCCTAGTAGCCCTCCTAAAACCCTAACCTAGGGTATGATGGCAGTGATAGAAGAAAGGAGATTTGAGCTTGGATAAGGACCATTCCTAGACCATTTTGAAGTCAAGAAAGCCTATGCACACCCCTGCAATAAAGTTAGGAGGATTTAGGGGTTGTCTAGTCTTTAAAGGAATTAAGGGCTAGATGGAGAAAGAGAGGAAAAGCATCAAGAACGGCTTGGTGGCAGCAAATTGAAATTGATAGCAGGGTTGGCAATGAACCAGGGGTACCTAAACTAGCAAAGTACCTACAAGTTGAATGGTGGATGAAGTGACACCTTAGGAGTTCTCAAGGCAAGGAATCAGAGCATTGAGATTGTGATTGTCTCAATCCAACCCTGTCTCTATCAGATTGGTATCAGAGCAGTGAAAGATTTGGGAAAGCAGCTGATATGTCAGAAGTTGAGTCAAGTGAAACCCCTGCCATGGTGACAATGCACAGTTAGCTAAGAGGGTTGAAGAACAAGAAGAGGACAAGAAATCCCTGAAAGAAAGAATTGAGCAGCTAGAGAAGGCATTGAACAATGGAAGGTTGGAAGGAATAGTGCCAAAGGAAGAAGAGGTTGCAGAGGAGGACAAGGTCCCTGAACCTGATCCTGTTTTGGAGGAGGAGCCTTTCTTGAAGGCATTAAAAGCCCTGAGTGGGAAAGGACTTGAGGGCATACCGCTATTCCATGGAAAGATGGATCCTGATTTGGTCATGGATTGGATAGATGGCATGGAGAATCACTTTAATTGTGATGGAGTCATGGAAGCTTAGAAGGTGAAGGTTGCAAAGTCAAGGTTGAGAGGATCAACCTTGACTTGGTGGAAGTTTATCCAGACGGAGAGGGAGAAAGAAGGCAAGCAGCCCATATCAACCTGGAAAGGAATGGTTGCTAAGGTAAAGGAAGCATATATGCCAGATGATTATGAAATCCAACTTCACAAGAAGAGACAGAGTTTAAAGCAGAAAGATCAAGATGTCAACACCTACACTGAAGAGTTTCAGAAGCTTTGCTTGAAATCAAATGTGGCAGAGGATGAGAGCCTAAAAGTGGCTAGGTATCTCAATGGGTTGAAGTGGAATATCCAAGAGGAAATGGCCTTACTAAGTCCTAAAATAGTCCACCAATGTTATCAGCTGGCTATAAAGATTGAAGAGAGGAATAAAAGAAAGTATGATCAGTCCTCTAAAGGCAGAGGCAAAGGCAGAGACCAAAGAGGACAGCGTGGTGGTTATCAAGGAAGAGGTAGTGACCAAAGAAACCAAGGTGAATCAAAACTCACTGAGCATGGAGGTGAGAAATCTTCAAGAGGAGGATTTAATAGAGGAAGAGGACCTCAAGGAGGTTCAAATAGAGGAAGAGGAGCAGATAGAAGTAACTCTTACTTTGCCACCATGAAATGTTATCACTGCAATCAGCTAGGTCATCCAATTTATAGGTGCCCGGAGAAAGCTTCTTCAAGCAATGAGAAAAGAGTGGCCTATGCACAAGAGGACACCATGAGTGTCAAATCACCTGAGATCAGTCATATAGAATCAGAAGTAGGTGAAAATCTGATGTTTAACAGGGTTTTGATCAGACAACTGGTCAAGGAAGAACCCAAGCAAAGGAGAGCTTTGTTTAGAGCAAGGTGCAAGATATTGGGAAAGGTATGCAAGGTCATTGTAGATTCTGGTTCTACAGATAATATCATCTCTAAGGAGGCAGTAACTAAGTTAAAATTGCAGAAGGTACCTCATACCAATCCCTACAAAGTCACATGGTTGAACAAAGGGTAGAGTGTCCTAGTGAATGAGTAGGTTACAGTGGAATTCTCAATTGGAGGCTACAAAGACAAGCTGATTTGTGATGTACTACCCATGGATGCATGCAATCTTCTTCTTGGTAGGCCATGGCAATATGAAAGAGGTGCTATATATCATGGGAAGGAGAACACCATTGAATTCAAGAAGGATGGAAGAACCTTCAAGTTGCAATCATTGATTGAGGATAATGAAGGACAGTCCAAGGTTCCAAACATTATGTTGAGCAGTGGAAAGGAGTTCATTAGGGATCTACACCAAGGGAATGAAGGTTATGTGGTCCTAATGCAGTCCAAAGAGGAAGAAAAGGCTGAGAAGACAGTCATACCTGAAATAGTTCAAAGACTGCTAGAAAAATACAAGAGCATAGTGAGTGATGGAACACCTGTAACTCTACCACCAAAGAGAGCAATAAGTCATCAAATTGATTTCATACCTGGAGCCTCTTTTCCTAACAAAGCATCATACAAGCTTACACCTGAGCAGAACCAAGAGGTGGCTAGGCAAGTGGAAGAATTGTTGAATCAAGGTCTAATTCAAAAGAGCATCAACCCTTGTGCAGTCCCAGTTGTTTTAGCAATAAAGAAAGGTGGTAAGTGGAGATTATGCACTGATTCTAGAGCAATTAATAGAATCACGATTAGGTATAGGTTTCCTATTCCTAGAATTGAAGAATTGATGGATTGTCTTGGAGGTGCAAAATTCTTCACCAAATTGGATCTTAAGAGCGGGTACCATCAAATCAGAATCAAGGAGGGTGATGAATGGAAGACAACTTTTAAGACAAATGATGGCTTGTATGAGTGGAAAGTGATGCCATTTGGCCTCTCAAATGCCCCTAGCACGTTCATGAGACTAATGAATGAGGTGCTTAAGGATTTCACAGGGATTTTTGTAGTAGTCTACCTTGATGATATACTGATTTTTCAGTAAGACAGCAGAAGAACATTTGAAACATGTGGAGATGGTTCTTAAAAGGCTGCAAGAAGAACAATTGGCAATCAACCTTGAGAAGTGTGAGTTCTTCAAACAAGAACTTTTGTATCTAGGCTTTGTGGTATCCCAAGGAACGTTAAAGATGGATCCAAGCAAGGTGGAAGCCATCCTAGACTGGCCCACACCAACCACAACAACAAAGGTAAGAAGTTTTCATGGTTTAGCTCAGTTTTATAGGAAATTCATCAGGAATTTTAGTGGTATATGTGCACTAGTTTTAGATACTATTAAAGGTGGTCAGAAAACAAAGTTTAAATGGAGTCAAGAGGCTGATAAAGGGTTTGAAAAGCTGAAACAAGAAGTAGCTACCCAACCTATTTTGTTATTGCCTAGTTTTGATAAGTTGTTCACAGTTGAGTGTGATGCAAGTGGAGTAGTAGTAGGAGGAGTCCTTAGTCAAGAAGGTAGGCCTGTAGCCTTCTTTAGTGAAAAGCTCAATGAAGCCAAACAAAAATACTCTACCTATGATATGGAACTTTATGCTTTAGTGCAGTCCCTTAGGAAATGGAAGCATTATTTATTGCCCAAGGAGTTTGTGGTTTTCACAGATAACCAGGCACTCAGTTACATCAACACTCAAGAGAAGCTGAGTAATAGACACTTGAAATGGATGGAATACATCCAAGCTTTTAATTTTACCATCAAGCATAAGAAGGGGCAAATGAATAAGGTGGAAAATGCATTAAGCAGGAGAATGTTGACAGTCCAAGAGATACAGCTGAAAAGCATTGGATTGGAGAGTTTCAAAGATCTCTATGGTGAGGATGAAGATTTCTCAGAAGCCTACAAGGTATGTTCAAATTTTGAAAATAATTTTCATAGTCAATATGCTGAGTATACTCTACAAAATGGATTGTTATTTAAGGGTAATCTGTTATGTGTCCCAAGAGGATCAATGAGGGAAAATCTGATTCACGAGAAACACAATGGAAGTCTTAGTGGGCATTTTGGAATAAATAAGACTTTAGAACTGGTACAAAGATTCTAATACTGGGCTAAGTTGGCAAGAGATGTTAGGAAATATGTGGAGCAGTGTGTTGTTTGCATGAAAGCCAAAGGGGGAGCCAACAATGCAGGGTTGTATCAACCTTTACCCATTCCCAATAGACCATGGGAATGTGTTAGTATGGATTTTGTGGTAGGACTCCCCAAGACTAAGATAGGGTTTGACAGTATTTATGTAGTTGTGGACAGATTCAGCAAGATGAGTCACTTCATTCCTTGCAAAACCACCCATGATGCAAGTTACATAGCCCATCTTTTCTTCAGGGAAGTTGTAAGAATCCATGGATTGCCATTGAGCATTGTATCAGACAGGGATGTGAAGTTCATGAGCCAATTTTAGAAAACACTATGGAGCAGATTGGGAACAAATCTGTCTTTTGGATCAGCTTACCATCCTCAGACCGATGGTAAAACAGAGGTGGTTAACAGAGTACTAGGTAACCTATTGAGGTGCTTGACTAAAGAATATTGATAGACCTGGGATATGGTGATTTCTCAAGCTGAGTATGCTTACAATGACAGTGTAAATAGAACTACAGGGAAAAGTCCATTTGAAGTGGTGTATGGGATGCACCCAAGAGGAATTTGTGAGCTCAGAGACCTTGGATCTCAGGAGAATAGGAGTGGACATGCAGAAGACTTTAGTCAGACCATGAAGGAGATTCATGAGTAGGTTAAGAAGACAATTACAACAGCAACACAAAAGTTGAAAGATAAAGTTGATGAGTCAAGGAGAGATGTGCAGTTTCAAGTGGGTGATTATGTTATGGTTCATCTTAAGAAATCAAGGATGCAGAAGGGAATGTCAACCAAAATGCAGATGAAAAGAGTAGGACCATGCAAGGTGTTAGCTAAGTATGGGAAGAATGCATACAAGGTAGAACTACCATCAGATTTGGGTATATCTCCTGTATTCAATGTTGTTGATTTGATCAGGTACAAGGGGACAGTCAGTGATGAAGCTCAGAACAGTCAAGAAATCTTTAAGGATATCAGTAATATACCCCTTCCAAATCAAGAGAAACCTCAGGCAGAGAAGGTCTTGGAGTCCAGGGTGAAGAAAGCTACAAGACACAAGGCATACATGGAGCACCTTGTCAAGTGGAGGAAAAAACATGAATCAAAGGCTACCTGGGTTGAGGAATCTGATTTTAAGAAGCTATGAATTGATCTATCACTGTTATCACCTCAAGTTTCTTGATCTTTGTGCTGAGAGGGGGAGAATGGTGTAGGAGCACCTGACAAAGTGCAAGCATATGTTGAAGTCTTGTTTTAAAAATATTTTTATTTTTGTTGTGTAAGGTCTTTAAAACCATATAGTTTGTGTTTGAGGACCTTTTGGTCCTTAGGTGGAAAGTTGAATAATGCTTGGAATCTTTTTGTGGTGGTTTCCTAAGTTATAGTCAAAAATTGGAAAACACACTGTGTTTTCCAACAGAATGCTTTTTGCCATTCTTAGGCTCGGGAATGTAAACCTAACTGATTCCTTGCATTTTAAATGAGAAATATCGACTTTTGAAGAAGGGGGATGCTTTTGTGAGTTGGCAGTTTCATGTGAATGGGAAGAGAACAGTGATTTTTGGTGAATAAAATATAGTTTTCTGTTCTTGCGTCTAAACAGCAAATTGGATGAATTGAATAAAGCATTTTTGTTGTTTACTAGCATGTAAAGAATCCTTTTTGAAGTTTTGTTTTGTCATTGTAGATAGTTTTTTCATCGCTTTTTTTTTGTAAATTCGGTGTCTTTTCTTTAATTTAGTTTTGACTAGTAAATGGAATAAAGAAGGAGCTTTAGCCCGCACTCCCACCGTACCAAGAAGCATGGGAACATTGGGAACGTGGCTAAGCTCCTTTAGTGTATATATGTTAGCAGTAGGAATCATTAGGAGTTCATATAGCATGCCAAAAGTCTATTCCTAGGCGAGCAGACTATGCCCGGTTAGGAAAGACTGTGCAAGATTGCTTCCAACGTTCCAGGGGTGACTAACCATAGGAAACCCAGGGTGTGTGAAGGTTGCAGGGGACCTTACAAAGGTCTGACAAGAGGCAGGAATCATCACCAATTCACCTGGGGGCTGAAGGAAGAAAACAGTCCTCTATGTGTTCAAGAAAGGCTTAAAAAGCCCTAGATTTCTCAAAATCTGTGTTAGCCCTATGTACGGCCTGAGAAGGTCCAAAACCATAAAAATATTGAAGTGCTCCAAATTTGAGCCAGGGTGACAGAAGCAAGTTTGGCCTGATAAGGTGAAGGAGAGGAGTGATAAGCATTTTTCTTGTGTGAGGAGGCCTAATCCTAGTAGCCCTCCTAAAACCCTAACCTAGGGTATGGTGGCAGCGATAGAAGAAAGGAGATTTGAGCTTGGATAAGGACCATTCCTAGACTGTTTTGAAGTCAAGAAAGCCTATGCACACCCCTGCAAGAAAGTTAGGAGGATTTAGGGGTTGTCTAGTCTTTAAAGGAATTAAGGGCTAGATGGAGAAAGAGAGGAAAAGCATCAAGAACGGCTTGGTGGCAGCAAATTGAAATTGATAGCAGGGTTGGCAATGAACCAGGGGTACCTAAACTAGCAGAGTACCTACAAGTTGAATGGTGGATGAAGTGACACCTTAGGAGTTCTCAAGGAAAGGAATCAGAGCATTGAGATTGTGATTGTCTCAATCCAACCCTGTCTCTATCAGATGGCTTAAGGGGATTTACGTCTAGTGAGGTCATAGGAGAAAATGGCATGGCTCAAGTGAATAAAATTTGGTGAAGTTTCCCAAGGAAACCAAATTTTATTAAGAGCCTTTAAAGAAAAAATGATGGCTTTAGGGTTTAGGGTAATAGGATAGCTTAAGGGGATCTACATGCAGTAAGATCCTAGGAAAAAATTACATGGCATAAGGTAATGAAATTTGGTGGAGTTGCCTAAGGCAACCAAATTTCATTAAGAGCCTAAGAAAAAATGATGGCTTTAGGGTTTATGGTTTAGACTTTAGAGTTTAGGTTTTAGGGATTTAGGATAACTTAAGGGGATATATGTAGTAAGATCCTAGGAAAAAATTACATGGCATAAGGGAATGAAATTTGGTGGTGTTGCCTAAGGCAACCAAATTTCATTAAGAGCCCAAGAAAAAATGATGGCTTTAGGGTTTGTGGTTTAGACTTTAGAGTTTAGGGTTTAGGGTAATAGGATAACTTAAGGGGATATATGTAGTAAGATCCTAGGACAAAATTACATGGAAAAAGGGAATAAAATATGGTGGATTTTCCTAAGACAACCAAATTTCACTTTATGATCCTGGGTAGGACAAAATGAATGGTTTAGTGTTTAGGGTTTAGGGTTTAGAATTTGGAATATTTAATGAACTTGCAAGTTAGTGAAGAACATTTTCTTGTGGAATAGTTGATTGAGATCTACTCAAATGTTTCAATTGACCAACCTAGATCATGATGGCAACTTTGATCACCAAATTTTAAGAACTTCTTTGATCCCCTTAAGAAAATTGAATTACGATTTAGGGTGACAGGATGGCTTAAGGGGATTCACATCTAGTGAGGTCCTAGGAGAAAATGACATGGCTCAAGTGAATAAAATTTGGTGAAATTTCCCAAGGCAACCAAATTTCATTAAGAGCCTTTAAAAAAAATGATGGCTTTAGGGTTTAGGGTTTAGACTTTAGAGTTCAGGGTTTAGGGTAATAGGATAACTTAAGGGGATGTACATGTAGTAAGATCCTAGGACAAAATTACATGGCATAAGGGAATCAAATATGGCGGATTTTCCTAAGACAACCAAATTTCACTTTATGGTGTTGGGTAGGACAAAATGAATGGTTTAGTGTTTAGGGTAAAAAACTTTGGGCCCCTTTGTTTTGAAATTGTGCAAGTTAGTGAAGTGACATTTTCTTGTGGAATGTTATTGAGATCTACTCTTGTCAGGACCAACCTAGATCATGAAATCTCATTCATATTATAATCTTGCACGATCTTATTATTGTTAAATTTGGTTGCCTTGGGCAACTTCACCAAATTTTAAGAACTTCTTTGATCCCTTTAAGAAATTTGTCATATTGGGACCCCTTAAGAAATCGATTTATGATTTAAGGTGATAGGATGGCTTAAGGGGATCTAGATGTCTAGTGAGGTCCAAATTTAGTCATACTATAGCCTCATTGGTTCCATCTAGCTCTGGGTCAAAAGTGTTTACCCCTCTAATAAAAAAAAGTATCATGATGTTAAAAATGAATCAATCTATACATATCACAAAAATAACAATAATCTTAAATGTAACCCATACTCTAACAATAATAGAATGCTAAATGATCCCCACCCCTAACCATATCCCATTTGAATTGCAAACCTAATTGAAACTTAATTAAATTATAACCTTTACCTAATCTTAAATGTATTCCTATATTATATATACTTAAATTAATTTATATTTGTATTATAATTATATTAATATTTATTATATATTCCTAATTGTAACCTAACTATTTACTACAAACCCAATTGAATCAAGCCTAATCCTCATTAAAACCCCAAGTAAATTGTAACATTACCTATCCTTAATTGTAATCTTATATTATATTTTATGATTTTAAATATTTATATTATTTAATATATTATATTAAATATAATATATTAAATAATATAAATATTTAATTATATTTCTTTTATATGAATCATCCTCCTATCTCTAAATTGTAATAATAGCATGTAGTTCCTCCAAACTATCATCATGTACCTCCTCCCTTTCCCATGTAATAGGTGTACCTTGTAGGTGTTAAATGGTTCCATCTTGGTCTCCTTATTGATGCATTTCTATCCTTCCACATAAATCTATATAGTATCAAAATATAGGTAATTTTATGGTTATTGAATCTCTCTTAATTGCTAAAGAATCCATTATGATTAAGGATGGGTGGATTATTATCTAGGATCACATCTTAAAAATCCTATAGAGGCCATGTGGTATGTTTTTCTTAATACATATATTCCCATACAAACCTCTTTCCATGTATTATCAACTCGCCTATATGATAGACACCTTCCTAGATTTAAATTTCATACGATATATATGTACCCAAGTGTTTCCAATTGGAATTGCTATAATTATACTTTTTGGCATTCTAGATATTCAAAATAGTTTTCATAAATCTACCAAATAGACCCATTCTTGACATTGAACCTACATAATTTTAGGTATGTCCAATAGCATTAGGGTCTAGGGTTCATAAATTTCAAATGCTTTAGTGTTATGGGTTTAGATTTTACAGCTTAGGGTCTAGGGTTTAGCAAACTTAGGGTGAAGTTTGGGTGGCCCTGGCATAATTTAGACTTGCAAGTTAGTGTCAATTGGAATCGATTGTACGCTTTAGATTTATGAATTTGCTAACTAAATTTGCAAACAAACATCAAGATAAACTTTATGAATTTTAACTATTCTTTAACATATTGATTTCTAATCTAATTATAATTTAATATTGAAACTAAAGTTTAATATATATCATTTTTTCCATACAAAGCAAATAAAATTTAAAACATTTAAGCAATGCAAATGATTTTTTTGAGCTCGAAATTACCTAGTTTTCAAAATCAAAATGATTTGTTCGATTCCAATTTAGGGTTTTAACAAAATTTGTTCCAATTCAATTTAGGGTTTCAATTTAAACAATTAGGGTTTTTAATGCAATTTTTTTGTTTCAATTCAAACTAGGGTTTTCAAATTCAATTTTTGGTTTGATTTGAATTCAGGGTTTCAAAAAGCTTGATTTGGATTTGTAAATGCATTGTTTTTATTTCATTTCGATTTCTAGGGTTTTGAAATGCAAATTTTTTTGTTTTGTTTCAATTAAGGTTTTTCAAATTCAATTTTTTTGGGGTTTAATCGAACAATTTAGGTTTCAAAAGTTAAATTTTGTTTCTAAAACACAATTCAAGGTTCATTTTTTTATTTTTATTAAAAAACCTTTAGGTTTCATTGCATTTTTTCGTCTATTTTTACAATTATTCAATTCTACTATAACAGTTAAAAAAATGCTTAGAATGTGAAATAAATTAAAAAAAAATGCTAAATTAACTTATTTTTTTTCAAAATTTCAATTCAAAATAGAAAAATGAAAAAAAATGGCATGTAGGTGGGTACCTGTTGCTGATCGTGGGGGTTGCTATCACCAGTACTCGGGGTCCCGTCCGCAGAGCAGTGAAATCTATTTAAAAAAAATAAAATATCAATATAAAATGGGATCCCGATTTATAAAAAACGGGATCTCGATTTATAGAAATCGGGTTCCCATTTTTTGACAATCGGGATCCCGTTCCTTTTCCATTGGTTCGGGATCCTATGAGAAACGAGATCCCAATTTTTAAAAAGCGGGATCCCGTTTCGTTTCAGGCTCAGGATCCCAAACCTTAACGGGATCCCGATTTTTAAAAATCGGGATCCCGTTTATTAAAATCGGAATCCCGTTTCCTCAATGCCGATTTCAATTTTTTGGTTAAGGCAAAAACTTCCACGTTTCATGGACTCAACTTTGTGCACTTACCCTATATTTATACATGATTATACATAATTTCTTGAAAATACCACATCACAGGCCGACTTCAAGGTTTAGAATATAATATCCTGCCAGAATTTTGAAATAATTTTTATTTTTGAGCCAAATGGGACTAAGTCACCACAAGTGGCGATTTGGTCCCACTAGGGAATTTTCAATGGGTGTCGAGAATTAAAGTGTATTAAATGATGTTTAATGGGATTATTCTAAAAAATACACTTAATTAGGGCATGCAAGTGTATAAATGGGTCATTTAAACATAAGAACAGGTTAAATTATTGATGAAAAGCCTAGAAAAGTGTGAAAGTTTATTACAACACTTTGAAATAAGGCTTGGTAAGAGGTAAAAATAGGTTATTTAGGTGAATTATATTATTTAAGGTCCTAGAAAAGTGTGAGAATGTGTTACAACACTTCACAACACTTTTACGAGACATCATAAAGTTCTTATTGATTCACAAGGGTCCAAGACCTAATGTGAACGTGTTGACCCCATTAAAACATTAAATCTAGGAAAAACTAGGCCAACATCCATAAGAAAGACCTAAATGAGCTTGAAAATGTCCAAATATACATTTTTTTATGCTATATTTATCCCCCACTTTAGTGAGAGGATGAACTCGCTTCAAACTCACACTAAAGTAGCCAAACATGCACATCAAGAGGGATCTGAATGCACTCATGCTAGAAAGAATAGACAACAAGAATCAAGAGGGATGACCAATCACCCAAGACCAAGGTCCCATGGAAAACCAAACATAAGCACAAAGGAAGGGTATGTGCAGGATCATCATGGAAAAAACAGGCCCTTAAGTGGCAAAAAATTCAAAAAAATCAGTGTTAGGCAACTTGACGTAAAAATTTGAATAAGTTATCTATATTATTTCAAAAATATGTAAGAATAGAATCTGTAGAAAATTGAATGTAGTTTCTAAACTACTAGGTTTATTTAAAAATAAATAAAATCTATTTGGTGAAAATTTGAAATTTCAATGCAGTAGTACTTAAATTTTAGGGAAAAATAAGAAGTAGGTGTCTGCTTGACCACCTAACCATAATAAAATGATAATATTTTTTATAATATTTTATATATAAGTAGAGGACTCGTAATGGATGTGATGCATATTTTTGTAATTTTTTTCCAAGTAAATAATTAATTATGATTTTTATTACAACTTTTAAAAAATATAAAACTCGTATATCTGACCACCTTAACTTGGTGAAAACTTCATGAAAATTATTTTTTATTTTTTAATCCTATAGTATGTGAAGCATAGAATGTGACGATGTTTCGATTCAAAAATGTGATACCGTTTGAAATTTATAGATGTTTTCAATCAGCCTATCGATTAGGACTTTAGTTGTAATTCTAATAGAAAATAAATAATAATTATTTATTAAATTCAAATTAAAGCATAATTTATATTGGTGGAAAACTGAGAATATCCTCTAAAAACCCTTTTCGTTTCATCAATTTTGGATAATAAAAAAAGTCGTCAGCCACATACCCTACAAATACCCATAATATTGCCACTTTTTGGCCCATCATGATCCTGCACATACTCGGAACACACATGAAGATGATGTAAAGAAGAATGAAAGGGAGAGAAGGATAGGAAAAAGAGAATCGAATCAAGCTTCGATCATTTTTCCATCCTGTTGTGGATCAGATCTAGGTTGTTTGTCCAGAAAACACATACTCACTCTGAGGTGATGGAACTCATGGCTATCCGCCGAGTGAGAAGACCCAGAAAGGTGAGAAACATACACTCATGGCTAGTCTGCACTCACACACACACAGGTGGCTATGGGGAAATTCATGCCTCAGAATGGGCTTCCTGCTCAACCATACCAAAGTTATACCTCTTGATAACTTTACTAAGGCGCCACAAAATAAAATGACTTTTTGAGCTTCATGAGACAAGAAAAACTTCATATGCTTCGAACTCATGAACAAACATGATGGCACCATAGGAATGCAAGTTGTGTTATGCAAGGTGGCCATATAACAAATGAAAAATGCAACATGCAAAGAAATGTTCAAAGAAGTCTTGCTTAGTTCGTGCGAGGTCTTTAACTTAGGGAACATTGTGTCTAATGTCTCCAAGAGAGGACCGATCAAAGAATAGAAAATTTGCAACTTAGGGGATGTAGTGCATCACATCAAGCCACCAAGAGGAATGTAATATGCTAAGATAGATCACACTCATGAAGGAAATCACACCCAATGTCATCCACAAAGTAACAAACGTATCGTATGAAGTAACAAGGATGCACTAAGAACGAAGAAAAACAAAATAATGCCAATGTATTCCCCCACTCTAAAGGAATTTCTACACACTGTACTATGAGAAATTAATTTAAAGTAGAAAATGAAAAATGCAAATAAGAATAAAAACATAAGAGCCAACTTGAAAAGCCCCTATGCCAAGTCATATGTTTCCGAGTAAGGCTACATCATGTGAGAGAAAAGGAAAAGGAAAGAGGGGTTGCCTCCAAAATGAAAACACCAAACACATAAGGGATCTATGAATTTGGGGTCAATATGTTCTTTGCTGCAATTTTTTTTAGAGAGCTCGGAATTGTCATCATCCCCCAAATACACATAGAACTAGAAGAATGACACAAAGAGAGCGAAAACAAAGAAAAATAAAGAATCTTTTGGGTCAACATGAAAGAGACATAGGGTGTCCTAACACTTTGCGTCATCCCCAAAAAGAAAAAAAAAGCCAAATGAAAAAGAAAAGGTGAAAGAAAAAGGAAAAGCTTTTGGGTCAACATGAGGGAGACATGAAATGTCTCAATTCCTTGAGTCATCCCTAAAAGGAAAACACAAGAAAAAGATGAAAGAAAAGGAAAAGAAAAAGAAAATCCTTTTGGGTCAACATGAAAGAGAAATGAATCTCTCAATGCCTTGTGTCATCCCCAAAAGGAAAACACAAGAAAAAGATGAAAGAAAAGGAAAATAAAAGGAAAATCCTTTTGGGACAACATGAAAGAGACATGAATGTATCAATGCCTTGTGTCATCCCCAAAAGGAAAACACAAGAAAAAGGCAAAAGAAAAGGAAAAAGCAAAGTACAACATAGAGAAGAATGAAGGTACAAATAGAAGAATGCCACAAAGATGGAGAACATGAAACAAAACATCACGGGGTAGCATGACTATACACAAATAAAAATACACCAAAGAAAAAGAAAAAAGAAAATGCAAAAGACTAGTAAGGAAAATGCAAGTCAACCGTCAAGCAAGTCATCTACCTCCCAGTCATGTTCATGATATGCCAAGGGTGGGCTACTAGCCAGAGGGAAAAGAGCAAGTGATGAACTAGGAGAACCACCAGGTTCAACACTCTATATAGGAGATTTTCCATTTAAGTGCATGGAAGAGGAAAACAATGTGTTCAAATTATTATGCACCTCTTCATCAATTTTTGTGATCTCGTCATCGTCATCCAAATTAATAACAACAAGAGAATGAATGATAATGCCAATGAAGAGTGTAACTCTTGTTGCGATTGTTGTATTAGATCATTTTGTTGTGTTTGGGGAGGAGGGTCATCATGAATTTCCTTTTTCAAGTGTGGATTTTGATTTTATTTGTTTTCTTCTTCATGTAACTTGTGTGCAAGGGCATAATGTCTACACCTACGCTCCCTAGTGCCTCTGTTTCTTTTGGTTTTGTTGTCAAGTTGTGTTTGTGAAGGGCCGAGTTGATCAACCATAGGTTGCTCTTCTTCCCTAAGGCGAGGCACAAAAGGAACCATGGAAGGTTGGTCATCCACTTTCTCTTTTCCTTTGTAAACTTGTTTTATTCTAGGAGGCATGACAAAATTACTGTCATTGTCTCTTGGTCTTTTGGACAATGTTGGGGAAGTTTTGGGTGTTGGTTGGTCGTGGTTGTTTGGATCTTGTTCAGGTTGAAGCATTGTTTCATCCAGGATAGGAGTGTCAGAAGTGAATGGGGACATGTTGCGAAGAGACAATTCTGCTATTTTCTTTGCTTTGAATTTTTGGTAAGCAATGAAAAGGAAGTCTTGTCAAGGTGTTATAGGCTCCATGGGCTCAAGCCAAAAGGCTTCTAAGGAAAAGTTTCCTTTGGAAGAAAAGGGGTTAAAGCCACTATGGTGAATAGTGAATATTTCATTGTTAAATGGAAACTTTAAGCATTTTTGGATAACCGAAGGGACAACTTTCATTAAGCGAAGCCATGGATGGCCTAGCTGCAAACAAAACTGGCCTGACTATAGGATGATGGAGAATGTAAAATCCAATGTTTTTGGTCCTATTTGTAATGGAAGGATGATCACTCCTATCATAAGGAAAGAAAAACCATTGTGTGTCTTGATCCATGCTTTCAGGTTATCATAATCATCTTGATAAAGGTCATGTAAAACCAAAAATTCCTTGGTGATCTCATTCTCGCCACAGATGGGATCTATTAGTATCCCATTCATGGGCTTGTCATAGATACAATCGACTATGTAGAGAGGACCATCGAGGATATTTTTAAGAATGTCCTTAGAGGAGAAAGTAATATCAAGAGATTTCTTAGGTTGGCCCTTATGAGGGATAACGTCTATCACACCTACCATTTCATCCATAGGACTAACATGGGTGACATGTGGGATAGAATTAGGATGTTCATCGTTTGTATCAACATTCATCGTGCATCATTCTTTATAAGTTCACTAGCTTTGACAAATGAAATATTATGTTTGGGCATTGCGTCAGTGAAAATTTTCAAGTTTTGATTTGGAGGGGCAATAGATTTATTACCTTGATCATTAACACTTGCAATGGATAGACGGCCAAAATCAATGAGGTCTTGCACAAGATGTTTAAGAAACTTACAATGTTCTGTGTCATGTCCATTTTTTCTATGATAACGGTAATAAGCATTGGATTTAAAGGTCGGAGGTAAAGGTTTAGTAGAATCAGGTGCTTTGACGACATGCAAGGTAATCATTTGTTGTAAAATTTTGGACATTGTGTTATGAAGGGTGTCAGGTAAAGGTGTGAATTATCTTTTCAGATCTCCATAACTAAAGGGCACTACAGATTTAACAAATGATACTTGGTTGTTGACAGTTTGAGGTGGTTGTTGAGGGGGGTTGAATTGTAAGAACCCTTTGGTTTGCTTCCTAAAGGATTGAGAATTTTTTTGGTTGGTAGGTTTAGATTTCTCAGCTCGGCTACAAGTGGACCACGTATCTCGATTACTAACCGAATTGTGATAATCACAAAGGGTAGTACACAAGTGCATGAAGGAGGGGAATTTCATCATAGTGAGTTTTTCCTGAAGTTTAGTTTGCAAGTTTTCTATAAACATTTTTTGAAGGTGCGGGTCAGGAATTTTGACATCGATTTGAGAATAAAGCGATTGATAGCGTGAGATAAAATTAGTTATCTTTTCTTCTTTGTTTTGATTGATTCTCATCAAATCAGCCAAGGTCTTCTTGGGAGTCATGCACTTGGAAATGATTTATAAATGCATCAGCAAGTTCATTAAATGAACAAATTGAATTGTTTGATAAAGATGAAAACCATTCCAAGGCAATGTCTTTTAAAGTCGTAGGAAATAGTTTTGCTAACAGTTTAGAAAAAGTCACTACATAAGGCAATGTAGGCATTAACATAGTTAGAAGGATCTCCCTTCCCTCCATATTTCTCAAATATAGTCAGCTCTAATGCTTGTGGCATTGGGGTTCACAATATTTCCAAAGACAATGGGCTGCTACAAACATAATATGTTGGTAGTCCATTTTGATTTTGGTTTATGGTGGAGATTTGTTTTTGCATGGACGAAATAGTTTGGAAAAGTTGTGTTATGAGAGGGTCATTGTAAGGAGTATGGTGTTGAAGTGAAAGTGGTGATGGAGTGTATGTAGTGGTAGGGAAAGTGAATGGAATGCTTATGGATGACATTATAGAAGAGGATAAAACATGCGATGCCACATAGGAATTAGGGATGCTAGTAGGAATGTCGAGGGAAGGAATCACATTACTAACTTGTTGCAATGTTGTTGTGATGTGAGGAGTGGTATAGGTAGGTATTGAAGACATGGCTAAGGGAGGAGGGGTTTAGGTCCTCCTTGACTAACCATAGTGTTTTCTAGTTGAGGAGCACTAGAGGTTGAAGGAAGATGTTTTGTATATATCTCAACTATGTGTTTCAAATCTAGTCATTCTCCACTTTCAAGCATGTGATGGATGTTTTCTATGGTAGGAATTGTAGTGGATGAAATTTTTTCAAGTCTCACTTGATCTTGGAGATGTGTTAAGTCCTCATAGATGTGAACTATTTTTTTCTTGCAGGATATGATCATTTTGTGTGTCAACTTGCATGTTATTGGAAGGAAAAGAGTGGCTAAGGGTGTTATCCATTCCTAATGTACTAGTTGCAGTACTAGAAGTGGAAGCTTTAGATAACCCAAGATCCACAACAAGTGTGTTATCATGGGATAACATGAGTCTCAAACTTCTTCTCACTAAGGTATTAGCAATAAGACACCAAACACTCATGCAAAGGTTTCTAAAGTCGGGTGAATGCAAATGCAATGTAAACTAATAAGAATGAAATGCTTAAAACTAAAATTATGGAAAAGAAAACTAAAATGTAGAAACAACAAACAAAAAACTTAGAAATTATAGATTAAATGCCAGAAAATGCATTGAAAAAGATGCAACTGGACTAAGTCGCCCAGGGTGGCGAATGAGTCTAGGGAGTGATTTTTTGGAAAATTTTCAAAATTTTTAAATTGATTTTTTATGACTTTTAGGTTTTCAGATGTAGATGTAATATGAAAAATGGACAAATTTTGTTGATTTTTAATGAAATGGAATGCAAAAATGCAAGCTAAATGAGCTTTTCACTAATGCAATTTTTAAAACCCTGGGATGCACTTTAAACAATGCAAAATGCAATGCAATGTTGATGCAAGCTATTCCTAGGATGTACATGCACTGGATATCAAAAATAGAATGTTCTAAATGTAGGTTCACCAAAATGAGCCATAAATTCTTGGGGACAAAATGCTCTCTTGTACTTCTAGGGTTTTGCACCTAAAAGGAGAGAGGAATCCCAAAAAATTAGGTGGTTCACTAAAAAATAATGCAAATATGATTGGAATATGTCTAAATGGAATGACCTAAATGCTGATAACTGATGAAATATATTGGATAATGAATAAAAACTAAAGAAATCTAAAATGTTTGAAAACACATTGTGATATGCAAAATGAACTAAAAATGCAAACAAATTATAACAATAATAAATGAAATTATTGAGGTGCACCTGGAAGCTGGAAAGTGATGCAGAGAGGCTCTGGAATCCTACAGAATTCACTGTTGAAGCCAACTGGGACTCTTACACCAAGCTAGGTGACTTAATCCTGTTTCGAGGAAATTCTACTGGAATAAGTTTCAACGAAAAGGGTATCAAGAATTGTAGAAAAAAAAATTCAAGCCTGGTAGTGGGACTAATTCGCCACTGATGGTGAGTTATTCCAACTCTAAATCTTGGGAAATTCGGGACAAGAGTCTGTAGTCTTCAATTTGTAATTTTGTTCCTGACAGGTTTCTGGATCCGAATCTATAGAATATGACTTGTAGGTGATCTCTAAGCTTCTTTTAGAGCTTTTTTGACTTTGAATTACTTTGATGATTTATTGACCACTTTTCACACCTTTCTCTTTGACAATTCTGCATACAAGACCTGCAAATCACACATGCAAAGAGGGGAAAATGTGTTAAGGGTTAGTGAATAGGGGTTTGCCTTGGTCAAACCCTGGTTTGGTAATGAAACCCTTGCAAATGAAATGAAATGAAAAGAGAATGATTAATGAACAACGTGCAATGCTACAACTCACCAAACCCTTGAAGTGGAAATATGAAGATATGCAAGTAGAAGCTCCAATGGATGTATCCTTGATAATGCCTAAAGTGATTTATTGATTGAATGCTTGAATGCTTGAGTGAATTATAGATGATGGGGGATGAAAATGAGAGGAAAACCCTATATTTATACATTATTATACATAATTTCACAAAAATACCACATCATAGGCGTCCGACCTCAAGGTTGAGAAAATAATATCCAGCTAGAATTTTGAAATAATTTTGATTTTTGAGCCAAATGGGACTAAGTCGCCCCAAGTGGTGTCTTGGTCCCACTAGGGCATTTTTAATGGGTTTCAAGAATTAAAGTGTATTAAATGATCAAGTGCTAATATTTTTGGATTGATACAAAAATTCACACAGTTTCAATCCAAAAATATTAGCACTTGATTATTATGGACTATGGAAACTTGATGTTGTTAATGTATTAAATGATGTTTAATGGGATTATTCTAAAAAATACACTTAAGTAGGGCTTGTAAGTGTATTAAGTGTATTAGATGATGGGGGGGTGAAACTGAGAGGAAAACCCTCTATTTATACATTATTATACATAATTTCCTAAAAATACCACATCATGGGTGTCTGACCTCAAGGTTTAGAAAATAATATCTGCTAGAATTTTGAAATAATTTTGATTTTTGATCCAAATGGGACTAAGTCACCCCAAGTGGCGACTTGGTCCCACCAGAGCATTTTTAATGGGTGTCGGGAATTAAAGTGTATTAAATGATCAAGTGCTAATATTTTTGGTGGATTGATACAAAAATTCACATAGTTTCAATCCAGAAATATTAGCACTTGATTATTATGGACTGTGAAAACTTGATGTTGTTAATGTATTAAATGATGTTTAACGGGATTATTCTAAAAAATACACTTAAGTAGGGCTTGTAAGTGTATAAAGGGGTCGTTTAAACATAAGAAAGGGTTGAATTATTGATGACACACCTAGAAAATCATGAAAGTTTCTTACAACACTTTACAACACTTTGAAATAAGGCTTGGTAAGAGGTAAAAAGAGGTTATTTTGGAAAATTATATTAAAAAGGTCCTAGAAAAGTGTGAAAATGTGTTACAACACTTTTACAAGACATCATAAAGTTCTTATTGATTCACAAGGGTGCAAGACCTAATGTGAATGTGTTGACCACATTACAACATTAAATCTTGGAAAAACTAGGCCAACATCCATAAGAAAGACCCAAATGAGCACGAAAATGTCCAAAGATACAATTTTTTACACTACACCTACTGAAATTGGATGTCCCACTTTATTCTTTCACCATTATGACATGTGTAATTTATTTTTTATTTCTACATTTACATGTGTAAGTATATTATGAATAAAATATCTTGTCATGAAAGATTTGTAAGAGCATTTATGACAAAGATATGGTGCAAAAAATATTATGAATTGAAAGAATGTGATCAAGGAGGTTGCAAAGTGGATTAAGAACCTTGACCCACTTATGATTCTTGTTATGATATTTTATAGAGCATCTTTTTAAAAGTGGTAAATGACTAATAATCAAGTGTGGGTTGTATGTACTTTTACCATGGTATTTTGGAACTTTGTTTGGGCGTAGGGTAATTCCTTAAAGTGTTTTTTGGGTGTCCATGAGCCTAATTATAATGGAATTTAGATATTAAAGGCATATGAGAGTATATTTTTATAGGGATATGATATTAGATTTTTGCCAAAAGAAGAGGATGTTTTTTATTAAAGAAAAATAGGTTTTGAAGGGACCAAAAACCCTGAACAAAAAAGGAAGTGGCAGTAAAGATAAGACAATAGACTGCCCACCCAGAAAAAACCGCAAAAAATACCAGCTGATTACCAGACCATCAGCCAACCATTCGTAGTAACATTAGCCAAAAAAAAGAAAAGAAAGACAAGCCAAACGACCCTTAAAGCAGTTCTTTAAGCATTTTTGCAGCCCCCAAATCCTTGGCCGCCAACTTATCATGCATTTCCATAATTTCTTCCGCATCACGAGAAACATCCTTCTAACCTTTCTTGGTTTTACTTTGGGTACGAACACTTGGACCAACAATTATATCAATTGAAATCCCATCCATACTAGCATCCTCCCCATGATCAAAGGTTTCCTGGTCACTGAACAATCCCTTCCCAGTAAACTCCATGGCCTTCTAATTAAGGAAAATGATCCCCTTGGCCAATGCCTTCAACTTCTCCCTACTTATGTTTATGAGCATATCCAAATCCCTATAGAGTTTCCTGTTCTGTCTCTCCAACACCGCCACTCTCGGACCATAGTCATTCTTTAGAGCAGCAATTTCATTCGCCATACAACCAACACTCGAATTCAAAGACCAAGATAGAGAAAAAATAAAATCTTGCTCTTTCAGACTTCACAGAGTAGAGATGTTGCACCTGGCAATGGTATCATGCTTATTATGGAGATCCTAAATCTCTTGAACGGGCCACATAAGTAGATTGAATGAAATATCTTCCCCTTCCTTAACAAGGCCTAGCACCTATGAAAAATACATAGCACCCCAGAACAAAACCCTACCTTGCTGTTGACCACCCAGAGGTTCCTCCATATGATCATCCTCAGAACCCAACTTGGCCTTCCCCCAATCCCTAGAAGTAGAGCCCCAAGAAAAATCTTTAGGGTTATCAACCAAATTATTTTTACCGACCACAGGGGACCCACCACCACCCAATACCTCGACTTGAATACTACCAACCACCTTCTCAATATTAACATTCATTTCCCTGGCATGACCCTTACACTTCTTACCAACAGAGCCCTCAACAACACCCTCAGGAATCTTCAGCTTACGTTTCACATGAGGAGTATCTTTTGAGGAAGAAGGGAAGACATCACCTGTAGATGGAGTATAATCTAGATCAGTATCAAAGCCATCAAACTAGCCCTCTGACTCATCCTCAGCCTTTGTACTAGCAGACTTCTGGATTTCAACAATATTGCATTTCCCACCTTCTTTCCCCAAATTCTTAGAAACAAGGGACCGAGGAGTTCTCACAATGTAGTTATCCTTGATAAAATCAACAATTAAAAGCATTAATCCTTCATGTAGAAAGGGATTCCTAAGGTTTTTTCTGTGATTCAAGATGCTTTCTTCCATAGACAACAACAGATAGAGGGGAAAAGAAACTAGCTTACCATGGCGAAAATGGTTGAGCAGAATAAAGTGATGACCATAAAGCACCATAAATCTACCATCCAGAGTGAAGTAGCACATTAACGACACAAGGACCACCCACAAAATTGGTTTGATCTTAGTTTTGTCATAGCCACCACAGTCTAAGCGAACCATTTTAGCCCTTTCCCTATCACAGAGAAAAGTCTACCTAGCAAATTGTGAAATATTCTTGTCCTAGTAAAATTTCGTACCTTCCATTGATAAGCCAGTCACCTCCATGATAAGATATTCATCAATGGTAATATCCTTACCATACGACCATGCCAAGGGTTTAAAACCCTTCAATCTCTCCAAGTAAGGAGTAACACCCCCTCTCTGCAAAATTGCCCATACTATGGGATTAGCCTTGGTATCATCACAAGAGAGTGGCTCTGTTTGACATCTATCCCCACCCATCATCGAGAAACTTGCAGAGCACTTGTAGGACTAGGCAAAGACAATAGTCATAGAGCTACCCAGAAAGCGTGTGAAGTAATCCAAAATAGTCCAGAAGGAGATAATGCAAAGGACTCTAAAACAAATCCACTGAAAGAAGCCACAAATTCCAATGATCATAATCTGTGTGATAAGTCCCATCATACTACTAAATTCATGATTCCCATGCAAGCACAAAAACAAGGAGGTGGGAAAAGAAGAAAAATTAATGTCGATCATTAATAATAAGCGTGCTTAAACCAATTGGAAGGACTTCATCCTCCCCCCATGATTTAGTTGAAGAAACACCATAATTCACCAGCCAATCAACCACGACATTCACTTCCCTATAGGCATGGGAAATATAAATTTCTTCAAACTCCCCACAAAAGGAAATAGCATCCACAATAAAATTATTAATGGACCAAGAAGGGGGAGTTCCTTGCTTATGGAAATTGATAATATTCAACGAATCACCTTCGATCCAAAGTTTAGAGATCCTCAAATCCTAGCCATCTTGATTCTATGATAGGCTGCCCAAAAGAAGAGGACCTTGATCTCCATAGAGGCAAAAACTTTATATTATATTGTAACAAGTATATTGTTTCTAA
The DNA here is from genome assembly GCA_007258455.2 of Sequoia sempervirens. Lineage (NCBI taxonomy): Eukaryota > Viridiplantae > Streptophyta > Pinopsida > Cupressales > Cupressaceae > Sequoia > Sequoia sempervirens. The sequence continues at coordinate 68,652,006 of VDFB02168118.1, forward strand.
ATAATACATTGGTTTGGTGATTTAGAGGTTTGTTCTTTTCTTCAAAATATTTTTCAATGATATATTTATTATATTCTCTTTATTTTTGGTTGATTTATCTTCTATCTTTCTCATTATTTATTTTATGTATCATTTAGATATCAAAATTTTGCTAAAATTCTTATAGATTTGATTAATGTGTTAATCTCATTGATGAGTTAATGTGGAAATTCTTACAATGGTTAATAATTATGAAGATATTATTTATCTGATAAGTTTTCTAGGTGAATTTCCTAAGAAAACATCTTAACCTATAGACAATCACTTGTAGACAAAACTACATAGGTTAGTTGATCCTTATGACATATTTGTTCAATATAAATTTAGTTTCTCAATATTTGTAACCAATGTTATTTATCACCTTGTAAATTGTTGTTTTTGATTATGGGTATTTTTTTTATATGGGACTCGAAACCCATTATAGATCGATTTTGAAGGGACTTGTAACCTTGTCAAAGAAATGCATGTTGCATACAAGATAATACACATACAAAGAATAGCCCAACAACAACAAAAACTAAAAAAACATGACTACACAAGCTACATCAGATAAGACGACAAGGGACCGAGATCCCTATACAACCAATATTTAACCAGGACCTGAAACCCTTAGGTAAACAAAGACACTGCCTGCATCAACCAAACACCAACAAACCAATTGCTTAGGGAAGACACCGCTGAGCCAAGAGAGGTAGTCATCTTAATGGTGTATAAAACCATCAAAACACCAAACAAAAACACTAGTAGTTCCAAAAACCCCACCTCACTAAGGGAGTTAAAGAGCATAATGGAACATTAAGTCACATCAACCTTCATGTAGTAGCACTCCACCTGAATTGCCAACCCCAACTCCACCTTAATAGGAGGGATCTCCCCTCTATAGGTGAGGAAAATCTAAGAGCCCAAACCTCCAAATCATTCACTCTTATTCCCACACAAGCTCCACCTCTATAGGAACAAGTAGAAGAGAAAAGAACTCTCTGCCAAATCTACAACAACTGCCTCCACCTCAATAAAAGAGGGATCCGCATCAATGGGAACAATATCTACCTCCATAGAAAACACCAATTGTAGATCTAGAGAGAAAAATTCAAAAGTAAAGGCAGTCACAACCACCTTTGGCATGGCAAGATACTGGTACATGAAAGAAGTAGAAAAACCAAGGACAAAACCAATCTAAACAGAGTCCTTAAATGCAAGAGTCTTCAGCTAATACAACAAATTAGTCTTTAAAAGATAATAAAATCCCTTCAGAAGAGTACGCTTCACCATCTTAGGGAGGATCATGACCTAAAGGTCACACAACAACAATTTCATAGCTGATTTTAGAAGCATAATCTCCTATGAATTGTGAAGAACGAGGAACCCAAGAAGCATAAACAAACCCCTTCAACAAGGTTAACTTAAAAAACCAAGGGGACCAAGCCACAAAAGATAGGATCCCTTCCAAATCCATGGTAGAAAAAAAGAAAAGCTTAAAAAAAAATATAATAACCACCCTCTTCAAGCCCGTCAAATCCAAACCCATTAAGAGGAGTAGCACCCCAAACCAGGACCAAAGGAAACAAAACAAATAGAGCCCACAGGGGAACCCACCAAACCCCAAAAAGGAGATATCATAAAGATGAAACTCCTTAGGACAAAAATCACAAGAAAAAACAACAAAGAGAGCACACAGGTTGTACCAAGCTGAGCAACAGAGAGCTAATATCCACAAGGAAGACATCAACCCTTGAAAAAAGAAAAAAGCAATGAAAACCCAAGGGCTAGAACCAACCACCAAAATAGAATCCAAGCATAAATAATGTTGCCACTTCTCCAAAAAAAAACATAGAGGAAATCCCAAATTTCCACCACCAGAAAACTCTCCTCTCCAACATGGCTACCCAAAGAGCTAACAATTACCAAGAAATGAGGCAAGAAAGCCCCAAAACTGACACCAAGGAAAACCACTACCTGAAAGTCCCCTCCAACTGCAACAACACCAAAAGGGAAAAAAGAGACCAGAAAATCCTCTCACAACAATAGTAGGCACTTCCATAGAGCACATAAACATGAACCATGAAGGCCAAAGGAGTGCCAACCTCTGAGTGATAGACACAAGACATGAGCCATTAGAAGGAGATAGATCTGCTCCCCTCAAAAACCAAAAGATCTTTAAGATAAAGGCATCAGATTAAATTATACCCACACTACATAGAGAAGACAAGGATGATTGGAAAACCAACCATCCATCCTCCAAAAACACAGCCGGAGCAAAAGGAGCCACAAAAAAGAGAAAAGATCTCACAACCTGAAGCTCCAAAGGAGGCTTAAAGAGTAGATATACGACCACAAAAGCCAAATATCCTTCCAAGGCATCTGGATTTGCATCAGAATCCTCTCCATTCTCATTTCCATTTTTGGAGGAGTTCAAAATTCCTCTCCCACTCCTCTTCTCGCTCATTATCTTCCTACCACTTCGCTCCATTAATTATTGCTATATCCTAGGGATTCTACCTAGTAAATTGTTGTTCATAATAGTGTGGGATAGAATAATACTTCATATTTTTTTTAAATCTATTAGATCATCTTGTATGCAAAGAATTTTTTTCAAAAATAATTAAGATCTACATATCACATTTTAAGCATATATAAATCCAACCACTCTTACAAACTTAATATTTAATTTAATAACTATAGTGTTGTAAATTATCACCCTTGACAATTTCACAGTAAGTTTACCTCCATCCTATGTGCTTGGACCTAATTATGCATTTAATTACATTTTTTATAAATATCTTTGGAAATAAAAAAATAGTTAATATTTTCCCTTGGTGTTTTAGGCCCTAAAAAAAGTTAGGTCTAGATTATGGTGCTCAATTCCCTTGTCCAACCCTTTTTGGATCCATTTTGGATATGTCAGTGTCAGTATTTTATTATTTAAAAATTCAAATTGATTTGTTGGCTATCAACATTTCATTTTTGGTAAATTAGAATAATTGCATATAAATTTACTAGTTATTTTAACCATTTTAATCTTATCATGTTATGAGAAGAAATTGAGATTATTATTGAGCAATCAAGAGTATTCAAGAGAAAAATTATCAAGATTATTGCAACATTCATTTTAGTCAAGCATCATCTCAATCATTTATCATGTTTTTATGTAAGTTTGTTCATGTTTTGTGTCCATTTGGTTTGAGTACTAACACTTGCAGGACTTCAAATCAAGCAATAATTTCTCCTTGAAGGTGATGAGTACATGACTTCAGTCCATCAAGGAATGCACATCTGAGTGGTGAGTTGCAACATTAGTCAATTCACTACTTGTTTATCATTTAGCCTCTGCTCAACCAAAGGTAATACCTATTTATACATCATCATAGCCATTGTGGGGGTAGAAATGCCAAAACAGGATTTGACTTAGGCAAGCCCCTATATGGCACAACCCTTCTCCCTCTTTCATGTGTGTGAGTTTATCGATTTGAAGGATATTAGAGGAAGATTAAGGAATAATTGTTAATTCATGCATTCAAGCCCTACAATTTTTAAGACAAGGAAATTTTATTTTCTCAATAACAGACGAAGATCCAATAGTGACCGAAAGAGAACAAGAATTGTAGATCACAAATAGACGGAAGAATACTTGCACAAGAAGAAAATCCATATCATATCAACAACCTGTTATCTCTAAAAATTGCACCCTATGAAAAGTTATGAAAACTAATCTTTCTAGAGAAACATGGGATCATTTCAAGGCTGTGGGTCACCTAAAGTTGAAAGGAACCTCCGGAGAAGGTCGACTTCCTTTGGTATCACCTAAACTACTGATTCCTTTAAGGGAAAGGGAGAAAGAGTACATAAGAATAAAACTAAACTAAGGTGATACACCGAACTGATAAGAACAATGATATACTTTGATTACACTTGAATACGGATGATGGATATGGTACTACATAGCAAGATTCTATAGATTATGCACACAAACAGGTTTGACATGCACAGACTTTCAAGAAGGAAACGCAAATTTTCATAAATTAATAGCTCATGTGCAATTGAGTAACATAGTTTGTAACCTATATGATACTAGTTTTGCAAAGAAAGGCATGCTAACATGAAACAAAGCCATAAGGAAAAGAAAGGTTTCACTAAGTAGCTTGATGAATCAATTAAAAATGCACAATACTTCACAAGAACCAGAAGGAAAAAATGAACCATCAATGGTAACCAAGGTAAATTTTATATAACATGCTCCAAAATGAGTTACATAATTGTGCTAATCTGAGAGAGGACTGTAAAAGTCACAAACTTCAGAAAAACAATAGGATAACTCCTTTATGAGAAGGAAAAAATGCCTTATATACAAAAGTGTGTCGGCCCCTCTGGGCTTACAAAAAAAATATCTGCCTTGGAAAAGATTTGCCTTTAGATCTTTTCATGTAGTTAATGTTGTGTTCGATTGCATCCCTGCTGTCTATGTCGGTGAAGAGTTGCTCCAAGAATGGCCTCCTTGATCTTTTGCAACCACAACATTAAATTTTGGTCATCGTGCCCACTCTCGAACTTCCTTGCCGAGCTGCCTGATTGAATGCTTCTGAGTGTTACCATAAATGCCGATCAACTCTTGCCAGTTGACATCCCAGCTGTCCCTGTGGTCGCAACCTCTCTGTTGCTTGATGACACCTTCTGGATATCAATCTGATTCATTGCTTTATTCTCAGAGCAGATACACGTTGCTTATGCTCTATCGATCTCATCCACAGGGGGGAGTCAGGCAGTCAAACGGCTCATGGTGCGTCCTTAGCTCCCATCTGATTGGTTGAACTCGTGCCCCATAGATACCAAATGGTCAGAGGGTCCCTCAAACAACATCACATATTGGTGAGACACTAATTGTGTCTCCCTGATGTGAGTATACTTCACAGGATGGTCGACATAGCTTGGGACAATCAGTGAGATGTTTCAGCGAGCTATAGAAGTCATATGGAGCTCGCAAAACCTATCAGAAAGACTGCATTCTTTCGGCAAGACCACATGGCGAAGTCCTTCTTCTCTCGGTGATACCATCGCACTCGGGGAGACATCTCCCCGAGTCCATCCTTACTTCCCAAAGCCCAAGTCCCCCTTTCCCTTTGGCATGACTTCCTTCTTCGCCAAGACCTTATGGCGAAGGCATGATCCCTTGCCTAGCTCCATTTCTTTCAGTGGGGTCCCCTTTCCTTTCGGCAGGATATCACATGATCGGGGAGACCTTATAGCGAAGGGGGAATCCTTTGGCAAAACCTTTAATAGTCGGGGAGATATCTCCCCAAAACAAATCCATCTCACCGAACTCAAATTTCATCTCGGTGACACCCTCGAGCTTTGGCCAGACTTCTTGGCGCACATCCTTCTTCTCCCCAAGGGGATACCCTGTTGGTGTGACACTACTTAGTCGACGAGACATTTCACCAAATGCATTCACTCTCACCGAAGGCACATCCTATTGGCGAGACATCTCCTAATTGCCGAGACCTCATGGCGATGAAAACTTTCTTTGCCGATGTCGTTTCATTCATTGAGAATCTGATGGATCAACAAGACTTATGCTGATATTACCTCATGTCGTCGAGACCTTTTCAGTCAGTGAGACCTTCTACCGACTGAAGCTTTCTTTCGCTGAGCCCTGAGCACTTCGGGAGTCCAAAAGCCATCGGTGAGACATCTCGATGAGTCTTTTTCGTTTCGGCCAGACTCTATCTCCTTAGCATGACATCACATCGAATCCCTTGTACTCTCGGCGAGACACCATGCTTATCGGCCAGACCTTGTGCCGAAGGAAAAATTATCGCCGAACTAAAAATTTGGTGGGGCCTTCTTCTTTTGGGCAGACCTATGGCGATATCTCTTTTGTGTTGCTAAGACTCTAGCACGTCGTCCAGACTTTATGCCGAAGGCATAACCTTTTGCCGATCTTTTCATTTCGTGGAGACCTCTCTGTAGTCACGCCAATATGTATTCCTACGTTCATATGCATCGCTGTAACATCCTCTTGTCGGGGAGACCTCCTATAGATACCCTACGTCTCGCTGAAACCTTTATATGTTCACTTTTGGTTGCCGTGACAGTCTCGTTCTCTCCTTGATGAAGCAACATTTCAGTGTGACTATCACTGGTCGGTGAGACTTCAAGACCTCATACCGATAGAACCTTTTTGTGCTTGTCAGCATGACCAAATGCATTTGCCAAGAAATATCTCCACCACAAAGTTTCTCACCGAGATGCATATCCTTTTGTCGCTGGTCGGTGAAACATAAAGATCTTTCCAAGACCTTTCTCCGAAGGAGACCTTCACGTCGATGGGAAACCCCTAGTCACCGGGACGATGATCGATGTCTTACTGATAGGAACCTGTAGGTTAATTCCACTTGCCGTGACATTCCTGGGGTCTTGCCGATAGGCAACATAGAAGCATATTTAACCAAATGCATTATGGGTCGGGGAGACCCAGATAGTCTCATGCCGATAGAATCCCTAATGTGAAGCATTCAGACTTGATGGAACCCCTGCTAGTCGGCAAGACATATGGAAGGTCTTGCCAACTTTCTCCTTAAAGTAAAATTAGGTCAAACTTGACTGAGGCTGACCTTTCAACTGAACTCCCTTGTTTCGCATCAGGGGTATGATTTAATCATGCACAACAATGCCTCCATTCAGCCTTCATGAACACCTGAAACACAGGTTACCCTGCTTGATTGAGCCCATAGGTGAAAAATGGGTAACATTTCTAGCGACCTTTGTTGGATGTTTGCTTGCTAAACATGGAAACCAGTAGCCAACTTGTCCATTGGGCATGGAGTCATTGGGAAAACTGAGGAACGGACTTGGAGAAACTTTGTACATGACCATAACACATTGTGACTCACTAGAACACTTGGAAACTTATTGAAAACAAGTAAAAATTGCTGAATGGAAAACTAGCCTACTGTGTTGAAACAACACTTAGGGAATTGAAAACTTGTAGCTAAACCTATCCTACACGAACCAGTAAGAAACTGGTGAAACAAAATCATTCACAAGATGGTTGAAATAGCTACCCTTTCTCCTCAATATGCAATGACTCTCAAGCTTAATGACAACTGAATAAAAATGGGACACAAGAAGATATTTAACAAGACGATGCACTGCCCTTTGAAAGAGGTGAATAAATTCACTTACCTCACCAAACAGACCATACGTATTGTCAACCAAAGGAGGACAAATGAGCTGAACATACTCTTGTTTGGTTGTCAATGTATTGGACAACCTCTGGTAAGGGTAAAGCTTGAACTCTCCTTGCTGATCTCTTGCTCGTGGGTGGCCTCTTCATCACCTTGCTGGCTGGAAAGGTATAACCCATGTGGCTAACTTGACGGAAGAGAAGTAGCCTCCTTACTATGCTCATTCTTTCCAAAATGAACATTCACTCCTTCAATGGAGAATAATGAGATGGCTTCCCCCAACACACTTTCAATCAATACATTAGCTTCTGGCTCCTCTATACATCGGAATGGAAGCTGCTTATAACGTTCATCATTACTCAAAGAAAGACATTCCAAATCATTATTTTCTTCTTTAATGAAAGAAGGTAAAGGTTTAAATAATGAAGTGGCCTCAATGGGAGAAGTAAAAGGTTTAACCAGTTCAACAGTCTCAAATTCCTCTACACAACAAGAAGGAAGCCCCTTCAACCAATCATGATCTTGTAAAACAGGATTATGAGGCCCCTCCTGTTGTTTCGGAAACTCTGTAAGTTGTTGCTTCAGATCATCATGACTATCAACCTCTTTTGGTTTGTTGCCATCCAATGTTGAACAAAAATGTTCAATAATAACTATACATGCTTCTTCATAAAGCTCAACATTGGGTCTCTCATTCATAACATGCTCTAAGAAATCAAAATCCATACCTTGAAGAATAGTATCCGGTTCTGCTTTAGGCTTTTCTTCCAAGTCTAATGCTCCATTATCTTGCTAACTATCATCAATCAACAACCGCCCAAATGGCTTGATGTCTTCTAGTTGTTTTGAAGCTACAACCTCACAAGTGCCTTCCATTTGAGGAAGATCTTCAGTCAGTTTTGAGCTTTGAGAAGAAACCATTTGTTTGAAGCTTGGAACTGAAAACACATGCTCCTTCAACTTTACAATTTCATCGTAGCTATCCATGCTAGATTCAACCTGTCTGAAACTTGGAATTTTGAAGTTACGAACCTCTTCATGAACAGGCTGATGTGGAATATAAGGAGCTACTTGGACCTCATGCCTCTATGTTTGAGCAAGAAAAAGCTTCATTTTCTCCTCTTTCGCAACTAACTCTCTTTCGAGCCTATTCTCAAACTGTTTCCTTTGTGTTTCCAATTCCTACCCATGAAGGTAGGCCTGATAGGCCATCTCTTCTTGTTGTTGATCATACTCCTACTACCTCCTAATCTCTTCCATCTGCCTTGCGATATCTGACAGCATGTCCTTCATTTTATTCATGTTATTCTTTATATAATCAACCTCTTGGAGCTTATTCTGGACATCCAAATGTGGATTCGAAGACTGAGTAGGGGTGGGTGGGAGGTAAGCATGTTGAGCATGCTGATAGGCTGCTATTGCATGGTTGTTTGGGATTAAACCAACAACATGATTGGCCTGATATGGCTGATAAGGTGATTGGTTGACAAGATTTTCATGAAATGAGGGATGATTAGCAGTTTCATGACAAGCTGGATGATAGAACATGTCTTCATAAAATGTAGACATTTTGGAGCATTCATAGAAGCTGGAAATGCATTAAAATTTCTTGTAAAACAAGAAGACTAGATTTGATTTTTTGGAAATAAGAACATACTAGCACTTAATCTACTTGAAACCACTTGATATTCTCCCGGAGTCGCCAAGGATGTAAAGAAAATGCCTCCTAAAGGATGAAACTACTGCTGCACACACCAAACAGTAGCAATAAAATGCATAAACATGAACTGAGAAGTAGTTCACAGACCCACCGGGCGTGCCAAAACTGTTATCTCTAAAAATTGCACCCTATGCAAAGTTATGAAAACTATTCTTTCTAGAGAAACATGAGATCATTTCAAGGCTGTGGGTCACCTGAATTTGAAATGAACCTCTGGAGAAGGCCGACTTCCTTTGGTATCACCTAAACTACTGATTCCTTCAAGGGAAACGAAGAAAGAGTACATAAGAATAAAACTAAACTAAGGTGATACACCGAACTGATAAGAACAATGAGATACTTTGATTACACTTGAATACGGATGATGGATATGGTACTGCACAACAAAATTCTATAGATTATGCACACAAATAGGTTTGACATGCACAGACTTTCAAGAAGAAAAAGTAGATTTTCACAAATTAAAAGCTCATGTGCAATTGAGTAACACAGTTTGTAACCTACATGATACTACTTTTGCAAAGAAAGGCATGCTAACATGAAACAAAGCCATAAGGAAAAGAAAGGTTTCACTAAGTAGCTTGATGAATCACTTAAAAATGCACAATACTTCACAAGAACCAGAAGGAAAAAATGAACCATCAATGGTAACCAAGGTAAATTTTATATAAGATGCTCCAAAATGAGTTACAAAATTGTGCTAATCTGAGAGAGGACTGTAAAAGTCATAGACTTCAGAAAAACAATAGGAGAACTCCTTTACAAGAAGGAAAAAAAGCCTTATATACAAAAGTGTGTCGGCCCCTCTGGGCTTACAAAAAAATATTTTCCTTGGAAAAGATCTACCTTTAGATCTTTTCATGTAGTTAATGTTGTGTTTGATTGCATCCCTGCTGTCTATGTCGGTGAAGAGTTGCTCCAGGAATGGCCTCCTTGATCTTTTGCAACCACAACATTAACTTTTGGTCATCGTGCCCACTCTTGAACTTCCTTGCCGAGCTGCCTGATTGAATGATTCTGAGTGTTACCATAAATGCTGACCAACTCTTGCCAGTTGACATCCTAGCTATCCCTGTGGTCACAGCCTCTCTGTTGCTTGATGACACCTTCTGGATATCAATCTAATTCATCGCTTTATTCTCAGAGCAGATACACGTTGCTTATGGTCTGTCGATCTCGTCCACAGGAGGGAGTCAGGCAGTCAAACGGCTCATGGTGCATCCTTAGCTCCCATCTGATTGGTCGAACTCGTGCCTCGTAGATACCAAATGGTCAAAGGGTCCCTCAAACAACATCGCATGTTGGTGAGACACTAATCGTGTCTCCCCGATGCGAGTATACTTCACAGGATGGTCGACATAGCTTGGGACAATCGGTGAGACGTTTCGGCGAGCTATAGAAGTCATATCGAGCTCGCAAAATCTATCAGCAAGACTAAATTCTTTTAGCAAGACCACATGGCAAAGTCCTTCTCTCGGCGAGACCATCGCACTCGGGGAGACATCTCCCCGAGTCCATCCTTACTTCCCGAAGCCCGAGTCCCCCTTTCCTTTCGGCATGACTTCCTTCTTCGCCAAGACCTTATGGCAAAGGCATGATCCTTTGCCCAGCTCCATTTCTTTCGGTGGGTTCCCCTTTCCTTTCGGCAGGACATCACATGATTGGGGAGACCTTATAATGAAGGGGGAACCCTTTGGCAAAACCTTTAACAGTCGAGGAGATATCTCCCCGAAACAAATCCGTCTCGCCGAACTCAAATTTCATATCAGTGAGACCCTCGAGCTTCGGCCAGACTTCTTGGCGCACATCCTTCTTCTCCCCGAGGGGATACCCTGTCGGTGTGACACTACTTAGTCAACGAGACATTTCGCCGAATGCATTTGGTCTCGTTGAAGGCACATCCTATCAGCGAGACATCTCCTAATCGCTGAGACCTCGTGGCGATGAAAACTTGCTTTTCCAATGTCGTTTCTTTCATTGAGACTCTGATGGATCGGCAAGACTTATGCTGATATTACCTCATGTCGGCGAGACCTTTTCGGTTGGTGAGACCTTCTACCGAATGAAGCTTTCTTTCGCCGAGCCTTGAGCACTTCGGGAGTCCAACAACCATCGACATCTCACCGAGTCTTTTTCGTTTCAGCCAGACTCTATCTCCTCGGCATGACATCACATCGAATCCCCTGTACTCTCGACGAGACACCATGCTTATCGGCCAGACCTCCTACCGAAGGAAAAATTATCGCCGAACTTAAACTTTGGTGGGGCCTTCCTCTTTCAGGCAGGCCTATGGCAATATCTCTTCTATGTCACCGAGACTCTAGCACGTCTGCCAGACTTTATGCCGAAGGCATAACCTTTTGCCAATCTTTTCATTTCAGGGAGACCTCTCTGTAGTCACGCCGATATGTATTCCTACATTCATATGCATCGCTATAACATCCTCTTGTCTGGGAGACCTCCTGTAGATACCCTACGTCTCACCGAAACCTTTATATGTTCACTTTTGGTCATCGTGACAGTCTCGTTCTCTCCCTGATGAAGCAACATGTCGGTGTGACTATCACTGGTTAGTGAGACTTCAAGACCTCATACCGATAGAACCTTTTTGTGCTTGTTGGTGAGACCAAATGCATTCACCAAGAGATCTCTCCGCCACAAAGTTTCTGACTGAGATGCATATCCTTTTGTTGCCAGTCGGTGAGACATAAAGATCTCGCCAAGACCTTTCTCTGAAGGAAACCTTCACGCCGATGGGAAACCCCTAGTCATCAGGATGATGATCGATGTCTTGCCAATAGGAACCTGTAGGTGAATTCCACTCGCCATGACATTCCTGGGGTCTTGTCGATAGGCAACATAGAAGCATATTTAACCAAATGCATTATGGGTCGGGGAGACCCAGATAGTCTCATGCCAATAGGATCCCTAATGTGAAGCATTTAGACTTGATGGAACCCCTGCTAGTCGGCAAGACATATGGAAGGTCTTGCCAACTTTCTCCTTAAAGGAAAATTAGGTCAAACTTGACTGAGGCCGACCTTTCAACTGAACTCCCTTGTTTCACATTAGGGGTATGATTTAATCATGCACAACAATGCCTCCATTTGACCTTCATGAACACGTGAAACACAGGTTACCCTACCTGATTGAGCCCGTAGGTGAAAAATGGGTAACACAACCAATTCATAGGAACATTGAAAAGGAATTTCCTAGCTCATACAAGTTGTTTAATTAACCTACAAGCCTGCGACAACATTGGAGACATGTGCATCATGCAAATACCACCATGAGCCACATCCAACCCATGCCCTCCAAAAAATGTATCAACAATCCACGTGATGTTTCTTACATAATTTGAAATCCCCTACCATCAACACCAACTTTTGTCACCTCTACAAAAAAAATTCAACGACTAGCAAAACACCTAGCCAATCATGACACACTAAGTTTATTTTTAGCAGAATCTACACACTATAAACATGTCACCTTGGTCACCCTTGAGCCCAACTCAAATATTCCTTGTTGTAGCTTGTTTATATAAGAGAAAGCTGCCCAAAAAGGATATAAAACTTTTGTTTGGGAGAAAAATATGACCCCAAATACCAAAATGGTAGACAAAGGGTAAAACAATGTTGATTGGGCAATAATGTGCTGCCACTGGCACCAAATGAGCCATTGGATAAGAAAAAAAAAACACCTATGTAGTAAAAAATTCACACCGCCAATGCAAAAAAATCTCCACACTTGGCAAGAAAGAAGGAAATGCGAAAATAAGGTGTGGATATTTCCAAATATGAACAAAGAGGGGCCCATGTAGTAGGAGAAAACAATGGCACACATTTAGAAATTTCGACAAGATTTTGTCCACAAAGGCTTTCCACTCTCCTACCATGATATGGGTTGGGCCACATGTTTTAAAGCTTATTACAAAATTAATTTAGAGTAAGAGCCAAGTAATCCATGTGATGGTCCCACTTTTCCAAATAGCATCAAAATACACATGGCATAGCCTCATTGTTGTGAAAAACCAATAAATATCACTCCATATCCCCAATGTGTCCAGGATAAATAGACATTAGGACAACTAAGGACTGTATTAGAATCATGATAATGGACACATCTGGGAAGGCATAAAAGTGCAAGAAATAGAGGCGAGTAAATACACTGCATAAGCAAAATTGCACAAATTTTATTGAAATAGGGATGGGTTCTAACACTATCTTTCTACCATGATGTGGATCCCCACATGTTTTAAAGCTTATTACAAAGTAATTTAGAGTAACATTGAATGTAGGAACATAGAGCCTCATAGAGGAACATAAGAATCACCAATCATATAACCTCAAGAGACTAAAGGAATTCATTCAATCAATGCCTAGAGAGAAACACAGACTTACAATGAAACCAATGTCACATTGAATGTAGGAACATCAATATCTCAATTGCTTTGAGATTCAAGAAATTTCCTTATCAATGCCTTGTGGGTTCCAAGGCCTTTACAAGGAATACCTCAAGGACATCACAAGATTAGGTCACTCACATTAGGGACTCCACAAATACCAATACCTTGATAACTTCACTATGGTCAATGGACTCAACGAGTTCACAAAAGTCCAAAAATAGACACATTAACTCAAAAAAAAATACAAGATGATAGAAAATAGGATAAGCCAAGTTTCAGAGTTTGATAGGACAATGGATGAGTTTGAAAAAAATATTAAGCTTGTATTACATCAATGTGTTGAGGAAGCATCTGAAGAAAATGTTTGGCATTGACCAATGAGAAAGAAGGTGAAGTGATCGATAAAAGAAATTGTGGAAAGAAGAAAGAGGCAACAATTGAGAAGGAAGATAAAACAAGTAATCAAGATGATGATGGAAGAGCCAAAGCCACCCAAGGAAGAGGAAAGAGATGGAGGAAATGAGTTCATTGAGACTCAAAATGTTATTTATAACAATATTTGTGAGTATGTGTTTACAGGTGCAACAGATGAAGCAGTTGAAGTAATGGACCAACAGAATGATATGTTGACCAAGGAAATACAAATGATTGAACAAGAAGCAAAGAAAATGATTCAAAAGAAGAAGATAGTAAAAGATATTTTGAAACAAACTATAAAGAAGCAATAGAAGCATGGGGGGAAAAAAATATAAATTGTGAATTTCTTGCAACTGAACAAGGCATAGGTGGAAGCAATATTTTTTCAAATTTGATTTATGATTAGAAAAAGCAGAAGAAACATTTGAGCAGGAGCATCAATTTTTTCTCTCTGGGGAGTATGATGCAAGGGCATCCTGTAATGCACCTTTATTGCAATTTATTTTCATGTTTCTAAAATTCATGTTTTGGTTTATGTGGGGTCAATAAGGTCATGTAATACCATTTGAAGTCATTATAATCCATTGTGTAATGTTTTAGAGTCATATTGTAAAAGTTGCAAAAACTGTACAATGTTGTCAAAAGTTGTCAAAATGTTGCAAATGGTGTAATTTGAGTTAAAAAACGGTTGTTGGTTGGTTTTTTCAGTTGTAAATCATTGGAAGATGTTAAATATGTCTTGTAACTTTAACCTCAGTGGTTGAATGAAGTTTTGAATGAGAAGAACATCATTTTACCACATTCCATATTCCATTTTTCTGTGAATAGCAACTGTAACTCATGTGGTACAGACTATCATAGATAGGTACAATCCTAAAAACCATTTGGAGAAGTTCAAGGATGGTCTTAGTTTTCAAATTCTTTTGATTTGGTAGAATTTCATCAAGTTTTGTGCAAGATATTGCAATTTTGGTGAGTGCAGGTTTGAACCCTGCCTAGGGTTTCCAACAACCCTTAAAAATTCATACATTATGTTTTAACTGTCCAAATTTTCTAAAAATTGGTGAAATTTTTTGTTTTGATATGTTATAAAAACCCTTTAAAGGAAAAAATTCATAGTTTTCAATTTTTATGGAGATATTAACGACAGTATGATCGCATCTATGTGTAAACAGTCCAAAATAATCCTAGTTCCTTGTTGCTATGAAAAATCTATGCATTACTTGTTTATGGAAGGGCGTAGAACCATGTTGGAATGTTGTTGGGGGCTTGTACTAGTTTGATAATGCATGTGACAAGTTTTCTTTCCTTGTTTTAAGTGATTTCCTTAATACACCTAGTGGAAGCAAGACCTAGTTTGCATGATTCATGGTGTCAAGCACTTGATTTGGACTATGCATGTTGGTAAACCCTTGAGTATGTTGGAACAGGTCTGAATACATCTAGTAGTTGTCATTCCATGTTTTATTTAATGATAGATAACCATTAGAATTATTCCCCATGTTTTAGGCTTGAAAATGCATTGCATAGTGTGAACAAATGTGCATATTTGCAGCATTGGCGTTGAGGTCTTGTTTGAAGGTGTTTGGGATTTTGTTGTGAGTCCTTCCCCTCTACATCATTTTTGGTATCAGAGCCCAAAGATTTGGGAAAGGGAAGTTTTCAAATTTTGTCTTTTTTTTTTGACAAGTTGAAGTGAAGAACCTAGATGCCAAAAGACTACGTAGTGAGGAAAAGGAAAGAAAACCTAGGTGAGGTATCAAGAAGACAAGAAGAAAATAAAGACAATATGAAAGACAATAGGATAATCCAAGTTTCATAGTTTGATAGTACAATGGATGAGTTTGAAAAACATATTAAGTTTTTATTACATCAATGTGTTGAGGAAACGTCTCAAGAAAATCTTTGGCATTGGCCAATGAGAAAGAAGGTGAAGTGGCGGATAAAGGAAATTGTGGAAAGAAGAAAGAGGCAAAAATTGAGAAGGAAGATAAAACAAGTAATCAAGATGATGATGGAAGAGCCAAAGCCACCCAAGGAAGAGGAAAAAGATGAAGGAAGTGGGTTCATTGAGACTCAAAATGTTATTTCTAATAATATTTGTGAGTATGTGTTTACAGGTGCAATAGATGAAGTGGTTGAAGTAATGAACCAATGAAATGATATGTTGAATGAGGAAATACAAATGATTGAACAAGAAGCAAACAAAAGGATTTAAAAGAAGAAGATAATAAAAGATATTTTGCAGCAAAGTATAAAGAAGCAACAAAAGCATGGGGGGAAGTAAATCCAAATTGTAAATCTTGCAACTGAACAAGGCACAAGTGGAAGCAATATTTTTTCAAATTTGATTTATTATTAGAGAAAGCAGAAGAAACATTTGAGCAGGAGCATCAATTTTTTCTCTGTGGGGAGTATGATGCAGGGGCATCCTATGATGCACCTTTATTGCAAATTATTTTCATGTTGCTAAACTTCATGTTTTGGTTTGTGTGGGGTCAATAAGGTCATTCAAGGCCATTTAAAGTCATTTGGAATCATTTAGATCCATTGTGTAATGTTTTAGAGTCATATTGTAAAAGTTGCAAAAATTGCACAATGTTGTCAAAAGTTGTCAAAATATTGCAAATGGTGTCATTTGAGTTAAAAAAAGGTTGTTGGTTAGTTTTTTCAGTTGTAAATAATTGAAACATATTAAATATGTCTTGTAATATCAACCTCAGGGGTTGAATGAAGTTTTGAATGAGAAGAACATCATTTTACCACATTCCATATTGCATTTTTCTATGAATAGTGACTGTAATTCACATGGTACAGATAGGTACAGTCTTGAAACTACTTGGAGAAGTTGAAGGACAATATTAGATTTCAAATTATTTTGATTTGGCATAAATTCATCAAGTTTTGTGCAAGATATTGCAATTTTGGCAAGTGTAGATTTGAACCCTGCCTAAGGTTTCCAACAACCCTTAAAAATTCATATATTATGTTTTAACTGTCCAAATTTGCTAAAAATTGGTGAAAAGTTTTTTTTTGATATGTTCTAAAAACCCTTTAAAGGAAAATTCATAGTTTTCAATTTTTATGGAGATATAACGACAATATGCTCACATCTGTGTGTAAACAATACAAAATAACCCTAGTTCCTTATTGCTATGAACAATCTATGCATTACTTGTTGATGGAAAGGTGTAGAACCATGTTGGAATGTTGTTGGGGGATTGCACTAGTGTGATAATGCATGTGACAATTTTTCTTGCCTTGTTTGAAGTCATTTCCTTAATACACCTAGTGGACGCAAGACCTATATTGCATGATTCATGGTGTCAAGCACTTGATTTGGACTATGTATGTTGGTAAACCATTGGAGTATGTTGGAAGAGGTCTAAATACATCTAGCTTCCCTCATTCCATATTGTATTTAATGACAGAGAACCATTAGAATGCTTCCCCATGTTTTAGGCTTGAAAACACATTGCCTAGTGTGAACAAATGTGCATATTTGCAGACTTGGTGTTGAGATCTTGTTTGAAGGTGTTTGGGATGTTGTTGTGAGTCCTTCTCCTCTGCATCACTTATAAATCATGATTAAAACCCCTCAATAATGTCCAATAATGATCCATTTCAATAAATATTAACATCATTTAATCCTATGCTTAAAGACATTGGAAATATCTCCAACACAATTCATGAGGACCACATTCCAGGTCCATCCACCAATGATGATGTTGATGATGCCTCTATAGTACCCAATGATTTGAAGGAAATATCTCAAGAATTTATTCCAAAGCATGATCAACATCTTACACCAAAGTCTAGCAATGGTCCTTTCCAAGACATATTCGCATCCTTTGACCTCATGGTTGCAGATATTAAAGGAATCCTCAACTCATCACTTGATCCAAATCCACTTAAAGATCAAGAGAATATTGAGCCAATTCCCATGCCTAATAAAGAAATCCAAGAACCCTTTGCAAACAATCTATCATTTGAAATTGATCCATGTGAAGAACATGAACCAAGGCATAGTGAAGATAACACCACACATAACCAAGATCAAGAATCAGTAACTCCAAGATACTACCATAATCTAATGGGCATTCTCCAATCCATGTACAAGATGTCACAAATTATGATCATATATATATATATATATCACCTACTCCTCCATCTACCCATGAGATGCTTACTTCTAATGGACACGTAGATGATCTTCAAAAATAAGAGTCTCCTACTCTCAACATCATTATCAATGAGCAAGAGTCTTCAACTCCTAAATTCCTAGCGATAGATCAAAGAAAAGCATAATCAATGGAATTTAATGGTAACCATGGACAAGAACCTTACAATAACTGTAAAGAATCAACACTTCTTGAGGAAGCATGAAAATCGGAAACATCCCCCATACAGATTGAATACATTGAGTATGAGGATATTGACCATTATCAGAACAAAGGACTATATTTACAGAAATGTAGTATCTTCAAGTCAGCAAAAAAAATCAGCAATCTTGCGTAGGTCTTGGTTTTACAAAAATCAAAGAATCCAAGCATGACAGTGATACAATACTGGGGGCAACTTTGTCTAGTGCAAACACCTACATGGGGAGCATAAAGAGTCCTTATGATAAAATTGCTACCAATGCTATAATTATTCATATCATGAATCATCATCCACACATTATCCCATCCACAAATTGTGACCAACCACAAGAGAAAAAGTTATATTAAAGAAAGGTACAAATTATTGAGGTAAAAGAAGCATTGAAGCAAAATGGAAAAATCAAATTCAAATGAATACCAAAGAATACAAAAGAAAAGAATCCCTATCAAGGTATGTTAGTCCTAATATATGAAAAATAAAAGTACAACATTGCAAAAGAAGCTTCAAGATCAACCTATAAGATATATAAATTTTTTGGTCACAATCGAATCTCCATATCCACCCACCATTTCTCATACTCCCAAGTTTGCAAAAACAAATATTCCAAACTGTCAGTTCCAATCAATCTAAATCTCATATCTCTCAACGTACTTCACCATCAACTTTGACATTCATGATATCCAACTCTTGCATTAACCATGTGTTGACAACAACTCTTTATGATAAGGACTCTAAGGGAACCCTATTGCAATATGCACATCTAGACAAGGCCATCTCCGATATTGCCAAAGAAAACAAGAGAATCGAAGGGTTACGTTCAAGAAACCGTATCCTAGAAAAGAAACTCCTCCAAGAAGGATATCATTGACACATCATGACAATAACAACACCTATATCAAAATCAACAATAGCTATAATCAAAACCACCATGTGGTTCAATATGAGCTTAAAATATTCAAAAAAAAAACTCAAGAAAAAAATTATCCTCTAGTAAAAACTACTATGGTAGCACAATGGGAAAGTACCATGATGAAAACCTAGCAAATAGACGTCATGTGTAGAATCAAGCATCTACGAAAGCCAATTCAGGAGGAAGCATCTTATCCCATCCATAATAAATTCATTCATCCATGAACCATCTATCCAATCCATGTTCACCAATCGACATCCATATTCAAAATCATCTTGATTTTAGTTGAAGTTTGGTGTACACTTTACACTTGCTTATGGTAAATATCCTGACATGGGTCATTATCATTGATCCTACCCAACATTATTTGAGCCATGAAGCATTATCTAAATGACCATCCTTTATCCAAACTAGTTATCTTATCACAAGATAATCCTTGGCATCATTTGCATGACTATCATATCCATTCGTCCATTCATTTATCCATGCATCCACCCATGAAATTCCATACATTGCTAGACACTAAGAGTAGATAGTTACATCTTGCTTTGACAATAAATATTGATTTATATTCTTGAAATCATAATAAAAATTAGTATTTGTATATTTAGGGTATTCTGCCATCTCAGTTTACACATATAGAGATTATTTTCATAGAATAAGGGAGTATGCAAAACATGCCAAAGTTGTTCTCTACATATTATATACATTTTGTATATAATTCAAACAAGATTATATATATTATACACTACACTTCTTTTCCATGTTTACTTCTATATCTTTTCCATGTTCTAAATTTGTATACTTCTGTAGTGTCGACAACGATCATCCTACCGATATATTATTGTCTCAACAACAACTACTTTCAATTTTAATGCAACTTTTCCCATTTAGATAAAGCTAGCTTTGCATTTATGTTGTGATTCTGCTAACTTTTTGTCAATCTACAAATATGTCATACATCTTTTAAAATTTGCAAATCACAATTAAACCTGTTTTAAATCTTTCATTCAATTTCCAATCTCCAAATGTATATTACAAACAATCTGTATATAATTCAAACAAGATTGTAAGTATTTTACACTACAGGTCTTCTTCTATTTACTTCTATATATTTGTATATAATGTCGTAGAAAGTCCATTCCAAATATAAGATCTTTGTTGAATGATAGGGTGATGCATAAGAAGGAATTTCTATTCTTCTACCACAATAAAAAGATGGCATGGGCATTCAAGATGTCAATCACATTACATGGAGCAACTATGAGCATTTAAGTATCAGGATTAGAAGCATAGTATAGAGAACATTGAAACTTAAAAAAGACCCATGTTCTATTTTAAAAATGTCTCAAGAAATGCCACATCAAGGTATGCAATGCTTTTTTGAATATGCGAAAAATGGTTTTCTATCAAATTAAGAATAATAAGTAATTAATCATTTTTTATCCTCGTAATAGGCAGCCTGTTGAGAAGATTGAAACCAATGTTGGGTTAGATTGTGGTGAGATGAGTTTAGTTCACAGGCAGCAGATGACAGGTTAAAGAGGAAACAAGTGGAAGTATAAGTGCAACGGGATCATCTGTCCTCTGAAAAGAAGTGAAACTTGAGGTGAAAGGGGCAGTGAAGTTAAATCAGATTGTACTCTTCCATCAGAATTGTCACTTGCTAAGCATTGACTTGGTAGAAGCTAAGGAGAAAGCAAAGAACCAAATCAAACTTGCAGAAGACCCTGTTATTGCTCCTAAACAACCTGACAGAGAAGATCCTGATGACAGTGCTGGGGATGACATTCAAGCATAGGGCAGCTCATGATTGTGCTGTTGGATTTTAAGTTGTTTGTTGATGTTTTAATAGGGTGTTTAATCCTTTGTTGAATATGCCTTAAACTTGCAATTTTGGTTTTAAGAATGGGCTGCCCCTTGGTGACCCATACATTAGTTTATAAGACACTAGTATCATTTTGACTGCTATATTTGTCTCTGTAGACTTCTTGTATTTAGATAAAAGAAAAATCCAAACTCAAATGCCTATGCCAATATCCTTCCAGCATTCCTAAAATGGAGGATTTGGAACATGATATGATGTTCACTGGAAATAATAGAAAATGGAAATAGTTATGATTCTCATGTTTGACATATTTGGAAAAAACAGAGGCATATAAAATACTCGCAAAATGTTTAAAGGAAAGTTATAAAGAAAATCTGTGTAATACATGATATTACAATCGCAATAATTTATTTTATTCCCGCCCGCCCTTAGTAGGGGCAGAAGGCCGAGCCTGGTATTACTACAGTTGTTTAGCCCGCTGGTTTTCAAGGATGTGGAAGTGAATCCACACCTGAAGTACAGTCATCATAACACCAACAAGCCAAGTCGCTGCAGTATCCCCCAATATGATCATCTACATTTATACACACGTCATTGCACTCATCCTCCCTCAATAACCAGCATACTCCGTGAAATCCACCGCTCATGGCTGCGCAATAGCCGTAGTAATCATAAAACTCGGACACTTGCAATCATCAACATAAGTAGTGGTGAATATCAACGTTCAAAACTATGTATTAATCTACTGATATTGAAGAGTAGAGGAGAATAAGTATTATTATTACCAGAAGCGAAAGCAAAACTCGCCGTGAGCAGTGAAAACAACAGAAACACGTATATGCCCTTCGCCATGTAAGCAACTGCAACTGCAAACGTATTCTGTGAGTAAAGGATAGGATTAGCTGCTTATATAGCTCACACACCCCAACTACTCTCCTTCGTGCGTTCCGAAAAATTTGGTTTATTTATTGTTATATTCAACCTTTATTGCCACCACAAATCCGATTTACAGATTCTTTTGGAGTAATCAGATATACGGCGATACCAAATCCGATTTTGAACGTCAACATCGAAACAATTCATAGGGGAGATGGTGAACTCGTAAATTCATCTTTATTCTAATTTTTTTTATTAATTTATTATTTTTTAAATAGAAAAATAAATATTGTTTGTTAAATCCAAGTGTTTCTTATATGAATGGGGATTGTTTATGAAAATCAATGATTGAAAATGGTAGAAAATGAATTTTTAAACTTAAAATAAATAATAAGTTTTAAATAAATATATATTGTTAGTGGATAGACTACATATAGTGTGAAATTTGAGTTTGAAATAAGTTTCACAACTACTATTGAGTCGTTGGGAAAAAAAGTTTCAGCTGCCATCAGCTATCATTTAATGGTGAAAGCCTCCAAAATCTCACTTATCACATAAAAGCCAAAGAAATATTGATTTCAGAACTGGATGGGAACATTCTATTTTATTTGTAGATAATAAGGAAAAAATCTAGATTTATCTAAGTTTATCTCATTTCGTTATTTAACACTTATTACTAATTATTTAATCCAACCACATGCAACTAGAATTTGCAGTGCATCCATGCACAAACACATATTGTCTAATATATTAACATACATATAGTTTTTTATGGGCATAATCCTTAAACCTCCTTTAGTTTGAAGTGGTAGTTAAAAAATAATATTAATAATAATAAATCAACAAATTGAGACATTTTTTTTTTTTAATATATTTCATTTTATTTTTCACTTTTTAAATTAGGTGTTACTTGTAATTTTTAATATATAATTATAATTTTACTTTTAACAATTTAATATAATTTATTTTTATTTTTTAATATTTTATTTAACATACAATTTTAGTTTTTAAAATTTAATCTATCTAATAACATTTTATAATATTGTTTTATTTGTTAAAATTGTTTGTAATATATTAATTATATTTTTAGGTGCATATGTTATTAATATTTCAATTCTAATAAATTAAAAAGTAGTTTTTCTTTTTTATTTTATTATTTATTAACTTAATAAGTTTATTATTTGTTATTAATTTTTTAAAATTATTATGTTTATTAATATTTGGATTTTGATATACTTTTACTTTCCGTTTAGTTTATTTTAGTTTACTTTTTAATTTAGATTTAAGTTTGAAATTTATTTTTATTATTATTATTTTTTAATAAATTATAAATAATAACTAAAAAAATATTACAATTATTTAAATTTATAATGATTTATCTTATTAAAAATTTAATTATTATTTAAAATAATGCTATTTTGGTTTTTTTTTTACAATTTATATAATAAAATGAATTTCAAACTTAAAATATAAATTAAAATTTATAAAGTGAGAAAGAGAAGGTAACTTTTGATTAGTTGTTTCATGCCAACAATCAAAGGATATCACATCCCTAGGAAGTTATGCTGAGGGTAGAATGTGAGTTTATTAAGGATATGCCAATTCACCTTTAAAACCAATTTAGTGTACCCATTACACACTTAGGAGGAAAATTAATATAGACAAAAAGAGAGATACCCATTGCACACTTGGGAGGAAAATTGATAGAGAGATAAAGAGAGAGAGACAAAAAATAGAGGTATAGATATAAAGTAATACATATGGAGATACAAAGAAATAGAGATAGGAAGAGAGATAAAGAAAGAGATAGAGGAAAAGAGAGAAGAGGAGAGAAATAGTTATATATAGTCACATAAACAGAGAGATCGAGAGATAAAGAGAAATAGGAGACAAAGATATGAAGAGATATCTCTCTTTCTCTTCCCATATATATCTCTCTCTCTCTCTATATATATATATCTCCATATGTACCTCTCCCTACCTCAATCTATATTTGTCTTCCTCTCTCTATCTTTCTCTATATAACTTCCTATCTCTATCTTTCTATCACTCCCTCTCTCATTCTCTCCCTCTCTCTTTGTCTCCCACACTTTCTATCTTTATTTCTCTCTCCCTCTCTCTCACCATTTCTATCTACATATCTATATTCCTCTCTATCTCTCTCCCTATCTCTATCCCTTACCTCTCCTTACACCTATATTTCCCACTATATATAACTATCTCTCCCTCTTTCTATGTATATCTCCTCTCTCCTGTTTTTCCTTCCCTATCTCTATCTCTATATCTCTTTCACTCACACATGCGCATAGATGGTTTCTCCCTCCCTATCTCTATCTCTCTCCCTCTATCTATTAATTATCTTTATCACCTCCTTTATCTCCCACTCTTTCCCCATATATTTCCATCTTTCCATCTCTCGTTGTCCCTCTCTACTTATATCCTATGATCTTTGTCTCTCTCTTTAGAGAGAATTTGATTGTGGGATAGTTTGCTTACTTTATTATGATTCCAAGCTCAAATTTGTTTCTCAACTCAATCAAACTAGAATAAATTCCCCCATATATCTGGTTTTGATTTAGGTAAGCATCCCATAACCAAAGATATATGGGAGTAATCCCTATCTATTTTCTTCTAAATAACTCCTAGTCATTCATACACTAGACTCATTTGAAATGTGTCCTAAAAAACTCAATTATTTGAAGGCTTAATGTGTAAGTATTAGATTGAAAAAAGTGTTAAATATGGACCATGTATGAACATTGCATCTGAAATACTAGATTTTAATGACTTCACTATGAGAAATATAGAATTGAAAGGAACAATAAATCATGCTTGTTAGAGATCTCACCTACGGGGGATTCTATAGACTAAACTTCAATATTGATACTAGAGCTAAATTCTACGTAAATTAAAGTTTAATGGAGCTTTATATTTGTAGGATTCCTTGATAAATACCTCTTATGAATACTAGAAGAAAAAATTAGGATAAATGATGCATGAATGAAATCTCACATTTATTGAACTCTACAAATGCATTTAGTATAGATTGTCAAACCAAAGTATAAGAATATTAATTTATTTTCTATTTATAGATATATTTAGATTAATTCAATTATAAAGCTTAGAATGAAAACAAAAGAAAAAAATTATAGAATTCTCAAGTAGATGGAAGTAATTAGACATTGGAGGGTGTTGGTGCTTCCAACTCATTCCCAAAGATATCTTGAGATTAATCAATTATTATTCTTGAAGGCAAGGGAGGTTGGTCAATGAACAAGGAACTCACTTTTCTGGTAAATTTCCCTAGCACTTTAGTCTCAACAAAACCTAGGTGGGTTCCCCTTATGGTATCACTATCAAAATATGAAGTGTGACTATTAGATGATACCTAGAAGATATTATTCTCATACATTTATGAAAAAAATTCCCAAATTTAACTCATAAAAAATCAATAATTCTCTTTGACTCCTAAACCTTTCCATGACAAGTGGGAACAATAACAAATAATTTGTAAATAGTTTAAATGATTTAAATATTTGAGTGCATTTTGGTGTTTGAGAAATTATATTGTATTCAAATAATTTCCTTAGGGCTAAAGAGTATTATAATCAAATCATTTTCTCATAAAAAAACATAGACATAGGTCTAGTGGCTTATTAAACATCATTAAATTGTAACAATGTAACCTAAAAATGGTATGTACTATGATTCTAATTAGAAATATGATGCAAAAGTATTTGGGTGTACTCACAATTGACATCATAAAAAAAAATAGTTTGGTTTATTTGTTTAAGTTTCATTTTTTATTTTCGAAATGTTACTCAACTCAATTTTGGTGGTCGATTGTGAAAGAAGTTGAATGATGTTTTATCATTGATTGAATTTATGCTATATATTAATATGCATTTGAAGGTTCATCGCATGCAATTTCATCAAGCCTCTTGAATATTGACTATGTCAAATAAATGAAATACTTTCCCTATTTTAATGTATTGGTGTATTATTCTTTTTGTGAAATAATGTTCACTCAAAATTTTCATATGACTCTTTTTAGCATTTACAAATAAAATGAAATCATTGCAAAAAGACAATTCAAATGATCAAAACCAAAACCAAAAGAGGAGTCACAAGTTTTAGGAAATAATAATAAAAAAATGAAAGCAAAATAGAGCATATGTTAGGGGGAGCTAAGAAAATATAAGCCATTTTCAAATTTAAAAATGAAATACAAAAAAATGTAGATAAATGAAGAGATGTGTAGTTGGGATAGGGTGTAGCATCGTAGATTGTCATCCTTAAAAAAATTACCCTGTATTTTACTCCCCCTATGTGACTGGACCTAATTGTACACCTAATTTCCTAAATTATGCATTCTTTGGCCCATTTGTACATTATCAAGAAAACCCATGTACAAAAACTTAGCAAAACTTTATTATTTTATTCTTGACACCTTACATCCCACAAAAAAGGGCTGGGACATAGTTGGTCTAGGTGACTTGGTCCCCCATTTTTACCTCCAAATTTTAATGTCAGAGTTGGCATTTTATTATTTGAATTTCAAATGTCAAATATTGACTATCAAGATTTTATTTGGGAGAAATTATATTAAATTCCTATAAGTACCTAGTCAATGCATCATTTGAAAACTAAGTGGGGAAATATAACAAGATTTATTGTCACTTGAGCATCATTAAGAGCATTCTAGAGAATATTTGCATCATTTAAATAGAAAAGCATCGTGTCAAGTTTTATGTGATTTTTCATGTTCATACATTATCATTTGATTTGTGAGGACTAATGCTTGTAGGTATTTCAAGAAAATCAAGTCAAATTGACATCAAGCCTTAAGAAGATTTGTATGACTTCATTCTTTCAAGGAAATCAGACCTGGGTGGTAAGTTGCAATCCATTATTGTTTCATTGTTTGTTTAAATCATTTAGCCTCTATCCCTCAAAAGGATCGGCTTTCTTTTATCAAATTTTCCATTGTGGAGGTGGAAACACCAACATCAGTTTTGAATGAGGTACTTGCCCCTATATAGCACAACCCTTCCTCTCTATTTCAATGTGTAGGTTTCAAACCTAAAGAAGTTTGGAGAAGCTTGAAGGTAATTTTCTCAATGTTGCATTCAAACCCTACAACTTGATAATATATAAAAACTTGATTATCTAAGCAACTGATGAAGACTCTATAGTGAAAATCAAAAGGAAGAAGGCTCTGATTTGGCTCCCAAGGACTATGGAGATAGATTTTAGATTCAAATACTAAGACATAGTTGCCATGGGTGACTTGGTCTTTTAATTTTTGCTCCAGATTCATAAGACAAGTGCACAAAACTTTGCTCAGTCTATTTTTTATTCCTAAATTTTTCTATGGCATTCTAGATTTGTTGTTTTTGCATCAGAATGAATTATTGGAATCATTAGCTAGTCAAATAATTATATTCCACTCTAAAACGTATTCCAATTTTGGTGAAGGGTGTATTGACTCACCTTTTAGGTTGTAAGATAGTCTTGCATTCTTTTCCAATCCATCAAACTCTGCTACCTCAAATGTCAAATGATATTATAGTGAAAAAGGATATTGAGATCCTAAAGTGAAATCTTAGGGTCTCATTTTTTCACCATATCAGGGGAAAAAAAGAATAAAATTATAGTTTAAAAAAAATACACATCAACTTTGAGTAGAGGAAGGGACACACCAAGTAGGTTAAAGGAAATTGGTAAAAAAATTGATAAAAGAAATAAGGTAGATTATCGAGGGAGTTTCCATACATAGTTTTACATTTTTTAAATTAAATTGAATTCAAAATATATATAACATGTTCATAAATTAAGTTTGGAGGGGGTCTCAACATTGGGAAAGAGAAGATAGTTTCCAGATTAAATGTAGATTGGGAGAAATGAAATAGGGTCATACCATAGAGATGGAAGTTTGAAATAAAAATGCAAATAAAATGTATACAAAAGATTAAAGAGAGGGAGATGGAATGTTTCAAGAATAGAATGTAAGAAAAAGAATTGAAGAGAAAGGGAGGAAACATGAAAGAATTGAGAAAAAGAGAGAAAAGATAACACAATCAAAAAATAAATTCATAAAGTATATAAAAATGACATAGAAGATGAAGAGAGTTTGGATTGCACCAATTTTAAAATGAACAAAAGTTGAGTTACACAAAAAAAGTGTTCACTTGATATGGAAGAATGTAGAGAATAGATGATTTGATGATTCCTAGTAAAATTAAACTTGTAACTTATAATTTTTTGTAAGTTGTGAAAGGTGGAATCTATTAAATAATTTAATTACAAATAAATTTTGATAGCACTTAAATTTGAATGTCATTAGAAGTTGAATGCCTATGATATTTTTAGTTTACATACATTTTATTGTGAAATCTAGAATTGGATTCAATTGACAAATAAGTTTTTTGAATTGAGTTGTTGTTTGGCTGCAAGATTGGGTAGCTTGATAAGGTAACCCATTTTCATAATACATTAAATGGTATTAGAGCTAGAAGGTCATTGGCATGGTGAGAAGAGTCTAGTATTATTCAAAGAGTTGATTTATTAGAAGTGTTGATTATGTTTCCTTGAAAACATGATGTAATAACATTGCCTATTGATTGAAAATGAGTGAAATATAATTGTAGAGTGTGCAAGTATGTTGTCCTCAAATAGAGGTTAAGGTTGGGTAGAAGGTGCATAGATGGTGAAGTGTTTCTTCTAGAATTTTTTTTTTGGTAGAGGATAAGCAAGTGATTTTTGTTGCAGATCAATCCTATAATTGTTGAGGGACATGTAAGCCTATAAGGAAATTTTTGAAGTGGAGGAAGATGCATTCAAAAGAAAACCTAAGATGAGTCATGAGGAGACCTTTGAGAATTTTGTTCTTGGAACAATATTGAGAACTTAGAAGAGGGAAATAGAAAGCTCCAAAAAGAATTGAAAAAGATTAAGGAAAGATTAGATGTATTGGAGATTAACTAGTACACAAAGGATAAAATAAACGAGAGAAGGTTTGAAGAGAGATGTGTGAAGATAAAATGCACTTGAAAGAAGATACTATGAGGACTAGAGAAAATAAATGTTGCAACTCCTAGATAGAAGGGATATATGGAAGGAAAAATATCTAAGAGTAGCCTACACAAGTGCAGATAGCACAAGTAAGGAGAAGAAACAAAATGAGTATGAGAAAGAGAGGAAACATGTGCAGATAAAAAAAAAACCCCATGGATGTGTTAACATTTGTAAGAAAATTTACAGTGCAAAAAATAGAGAAAAATAATTAGAATTATTTTAACACAATATTTACATGGAAAACTTAGTAAAATTATACCAAGAAAAAACCATGAGCAAAGATCTTTCGTATTTTATTTCCCAAGAAATTTGCAATTAGAACAATCTTCTAAAAAGTTACAGAAAATGAGACTTCAATAGAGTATATGAAATCTAAGTTGCAAAGTCCTTGTCAAACACAACTTTTTGAAAATAGAAAGTGTGACTCATACAAATGTACATGTTGAACATTTGTCAAAATGGCTAAAAATAGTCCCAAAAAAATTCGTCTTGCGAATAAATCCTCCTTATAAAAGATCAATGTTAGTGCTGCCAATCATCAAGTAACATAGAATCCTAGAGAACTTCTACACTAGATGAACTTCTCTCTACCAATGGTCTTCGTCAAAATATTTTTTGGGTTTAGATCAGTGTGTATCTTGGCCAAAGATATTTTTCCTCCTTTCACCACCTCACGTAAAAAGTGATATTGAATATCAATATTCTTTGTTCTGGCATGATATGTTGAGTTTTGTGCTAAGTGTAAAGCATTTTGGCTATCATAATGCAACACCATGTTGTCTAGATTTACACACAATTCACCCAAAATTATATGAAGCTATATTAGCTCCTAGTTATCCTATGTTGCTACCATATATTTAGCTTAAGTAGTAGAAAATTCCACCACTATCTATAACTTTGATACCTAGCTAACAACATCTCCAACAAAGGAGAAAATTTAACCTATAGTGGACTTTCTCTTATCTATGTATCCACCAAAATTTGTATCCACATACCCATTAACCTGAAGATGACTCCCATTGTAATAGATAGTAAAATTAAAAGTGTCTCTTAAATACTTGAGAATCCACTTCATAGTCATCCATTGCTCAAGACCTAGATTCACTATGTAATGATTGACTACTCCCAGTGCTTGTGCAATGTTTGGTCTGGTGCACACCATGACAAACATAAGACTACTAACTATTGATGAGTAAAATACACGAGACATCTATGTCTTCTTTGCTTCTGTGCTAGGGAATTGTTCTGAATACAAATTAACATGAATAGGAAGTGGAGTACTAATTGGTTGTGCATTTTGCATATTGAAGTGCTACATAACATTCTCCACATAAGTTTTTTTTGACAACCATATTTTCCCATTATGTTTGTCTCTTTGTATACTCATACCAAGAATCTAATTTTCTTTTCCCAAGTCCTTCATCTCAAACTCCCTATAAGTAGAGCTTTCAAATGGATTATTTTATTCATGTTGGGACTTGTTACCAACATATCATCAACATACACAAGAAAAATAATAAAATTGTAATCATCATACCTAGTAAAATAGGTACAATGATCATCCTCACATCTTCTAAAACCCAAACTCATCATGAAGGAATCAAATTGCTTGTACCAACACCTTGGCGCCTATTTTAAACTATACAACAATTTTCTCAACCTAAAAACAAGATTCTCTTTGTCTCTTTCCTCAAAATGGGTTGCTACATATAAATCTCCTTTGAGAGATCACCATGCAAGAAGGCCATTTTTACATCTAACTATTTGAACTCCAAATCAAAACTAGCAACTAGAGCTAAAACATCTCTAATAGTAATTAACCTAACAAGTCAAAAAATTTCATCAAAATCAATACCAAACTTTTTTGCATGCCCCTTGGCCACAAACTGGGCTTTATACCTCTCCAAGTTATCATTTATGTCCCTTTTCAATTTGAAGACCCACTTGTTCCCAATAGATTTTCACCCCTTAGGCAATGGTACAAGCTTCCATGTCTTGTTCTTATGAAGAGCTTCCATCTCGTCTTCCATGGCAACTCTCCACTTGCTTGCACATTCAGATTCACAAGCTTCTTGATATGAACTAGGTTCACCAACATCAACTAGTAATGCATAAGCAAAAAAACAAGTAGGAGAGTACCTTTCTAGTGCTTTGGATACTCTAGTGGACCTCCTTACAAGGGGTAATATATCACTCTATGGCATATTTGGTTGTTGTTCACCTTGATGATTTTCATCTGGTACTTACAGATTATCATCATAACTTTCCACCTCAACTGGAATAACTTATGTACTTTGAATTGTTGGGTAAAAGCACAAACATGTGTCACGTTATAAAGGAATCAACCAACAGCAAAAAAAATTCTGAACTTCAACCACATAAAAGTGGTCTTTATGTTTTGAATTTCAAAATGATGTAAACTAATGAAATGTAGAAATTTTGATGAAGTTTATTCCTATAATTATTTAGAATTTTAAAAAAAAATCATTACTTTTTTATCAATTTAAGAGCATATTTTGGAATGCTGAAAATTTCAGAAAAAAGTGATTTCATGGGCTGTCAAGAAATAAAATGAAAAAAACTTCATTTCTCCCTTCTTTTTTCTCCAAATAGGTAACTTCAATATCTTGTGCATGGAAAAAAATTTCAAATTTTGATGTATATTTTTCTCGTAGTAAAGTTTTAAAGTCAAACTTGTCATAATTCAATAGTTTTCATGGGTCGTCAACTATTGTCTATTTTTTTAATCATTTTCAAAAACCAAATTATACCCTTTTGAAGAAGACTCTGTCCTCTTGTGCCCCATATATTTTTTTTAAAAAATTAATATGTTTTACTATTTTTTTAAATTTCTAATCAACATCTTTTTTAACTTTAACAACCTACTTGCATTATTTTAAAAATAAAATATATTAAAACTAATCAAAATATTTAAAAATTACATATTTGGATTCATCACTCTGAGCTCTACAAAAGGGTATTTTTATTTTTTGCAGAAAAATCATTCTGACTGAAGAAATACTTAGTTGAAGTTGAAAGTTTCAAAATTTTTTGAAAAAAGATGAGTTGGCTGCCAATTAGGATGCCACACAGAAAGTTTTGGTAGAAAGGGTTTCTATAGAAAGGGTTTCGCCCAAAACCCTTTCTATAGAAACCTCACACATTAAGAAATGCAATTTCAAAGCCAATTTCAAAGCGGGAAAAGGAAAAATTTAATTTTTTGGGATTCGGGCGAAACTTATTCGACTGAAACCCTATGTGCCACGTATAGGCCACATGGTTTCGATCGAAACCTATTTGGCTAAAAAAAATTCGGTTGAAAATATTTCACTCGAAACTATTTATTTGGCCGAAAGTGTGACACAGTTTTGTGCTTTTACTCTGTTATTTACCTCTTTGCATGGATTTATCATTAAAATAAACATCTAAGCTAACTATAACCTTGTGGGAAGTAATATCCCATAACCTGTACCCCTTTGTGCCTTCTACATAGCCAAGAAAAATGCACATTGTAGACTTCACATCCAACTTATTCATATTCTCTTTAGGAATATGAGCATGAGCATTAAAACCAAATACACGAAGAAAAGAATAATCAACAGGTTTCCCTGTCCATACTTCTTAAGGGATTTTATTGTCAAGAGTTGTAGTGGGTGATCTATTGATCAAGAAACGGGTTGTAGAAACAACCTCTGCCAAAAATTTATGCTTTAAACCAATGATGCTCAACATACATCTGGCTCGCTCCATAATTGTAGGGTTCATGCATTCAACAACACCATTTTTTGTGATGTCTTAGCAACCATCAATTGCCTTACAATACCAAAATCACTACAAATGTGGTAAAACTCTGCTAAACAAAATCCTCCTATATTATCTATTCTTAGACATTTTATAGTCTTACCCTTCTAATTCTCTACCAGATCTCTAAACTTCTTAAAATAAGAAAAAACTTTAGACTTCTTGAGAAGATAAATCCACACCTTACAAGATTAATCATCTATGAATGAAACAAAATATGATGAAATCCCAACATATGTAACTGGAGCTTCCCAATTATCTGAATGAATTAATTCTAACACATCTTTACTTCTAGTAGTACTTCTAGAAAAACTCAATCTATTCTATTTTTCAAAAAAACAATTTTCACAAAAAATTAAATATTTTCATTTGGCACATAGGAGAAGATTTCTATCTAGTATTACCTTGAAACCAAATTCACTCATATGGCTTAGCCATTGATTCTAGGTTGATATAGAGTCCATTTATTCATCATATGTCACTAAAACTTCTCCACTACTAGTTTCCCCAACTAGATTGTAGAGATTGCCTACCTTTTCTCCCTTTAGCACAACCAACACACCCTTTGTTACCTTAAGAAAACTATTTTCACCACTGAATTGATAACCTTGTTCATCAAAAACTCCAAGAGACAACATTTTTTTCTTAAATAATCCTGGTACATGTCTAACATGTTGAATAGTCCTTACCATTTCATCAAACATCTTGATTCTTATTTCACCTTCACCAATAGCTTCACAGGGGTTGTCATTACCCATGTAAACCATACCTCCATCACATGATCAATAAGAAGAAAAATAGTCTTTGTGTGGAGTCATATGAAAGGAGGCACTAGAATGAAGAATCCAAACATGAAGTAGAGAACCTCTCAGGTTAGCTATTAATACCTCTCCATCTTCCAATTGTGTTTGAACTTTTGTTGTGTTTTCCTTAGATTCCTTTGAAGTAGATTTTTCTTTTCTTTCTTTTTGCATGCTGCAATCCTTTTCAACATGTCCATTTTTGCAATAGTTCCAACATTTGATTTAGACCTAGTTTTTCCATGCTCAGTATTTCATATTTACTCAATTCTACCTCTTGTAATTAGGGTTTCATTAGAAGATGATCCAAGAGATTTCTTCTTCCTATAATCTTCATAAATTACAATAGCCACCACATCTTAAAAGACCAATTTCCCACTTGGATCTGAGTTACTAAGATCCATAACCAATTGATCCCAAGTTTTAGGCAATGAGCACAATAAAATTTCTACCTTATCCTCTTCTTCAATTTTCACCCCCACTGAATCCAACTTGCTTTTCAGTGTGTTAAAATAATTTAAATGATCTATGATAGATAAATTGTCATGCATTATCAAATTATATAACTGCCTATGTAACAAAATTTTATTTTCCAATGACTTTGTCTCATATAGATTTTTGAGCTTAGTCCACAAGTCATGTGTAGTTTTCTCCTCTACAAAATTGAATAGTACTAAATCTGTTAGAGATATTTGGATTGTTGCTCTGGCCATGCTATGATTTTCATTCTAATCTGCATAACTCATGGCTGCAAGTTTTGATGCTATCCCTTTGAGAGTTAGGTAACATCCATCATGTACCAATAAATATTGAATCTTTAGCTTCCATAGAGAAAAATTAGAACCATCAAAATTTTACA
The DNA here is from genome assembly GCA_007258455.2 of Sequoia sempervirens. NCBI lineage: Eukaryota > Viridiplantae > Streptophyta > Pinopsida > Cupressales > Cupressaceae > Sequoia > Sequoia sempervirens. Next base: position 68,686,302 of record VDFB02168118.1, read on the forward strand.
CCTCAAATCTAATAACCATGCTTCCTATCATTGTTTACTTCTAAAAAAACCTAACTTCTGCACAAACAACCTAGCTCTCATATCAATTGTAGGAAAATTTACAGTGTAGAAAATATAGAAAAATAATAAGCATTATTTTAACACAATATTTATGTGGAAAACCTAGTAAAACTATACCAAGAAAAAACCATGGGCAGAGATCTTTCGTATTTTATTTTTCAAGAAATTTGCAATTACAACAATCTTCTGAAAAGTTACAGAAAGTGAGACTTTAATAGAGTATATAAAATATGAGATGTAGAGTCCTTGTTGAACACAACTTTCTAAAAATAGAAAGTGTGACTCATACAACTACATGTTGAACATTTGGTAAAATGGCCAAAAACAAAGAATCCCAAAAAAAATCTTGACATTGCTAAAAAATCCTTCAGGAAACACCTTCAACGTGGTTTCCTATAGGAAATGACTTCGACATGTAGGGGATACAATAGCCCCCTGGGACCCCTCATCATTACAAGCTTTAGTTGTATGTTAGATATCTATGTTGACTATCCATCACTGCTAGGATAACAATAAAATTGAATTGATATTCCAAAAACATTTCGTTATATACAGGTAGTAGAGAATTTGGAGCAATATGTCATGTGGATGACACTAAAGAAGGATAAATTTTCATGTTAAAGGATGAAGAAAGAAATAATGAGAATATAAAATGTCTTTTAAAGCATATACAATTGGAGGTAGATGTTGCAGTAGTAGGGATCACAAAGGTATTATGTTCTTTTGAATTTTGTAAAAAAAAATTGTATGTTGAGTTTCCTACATAAGAGATGAAAGATATTTTGAGTAAGAGAATGGACCTAAAGAAAATATATTTTTTGAGGAAAATAATGCTATAATTGTATCAGTGGTTGGTCCTTTGGAAGACTTGAATGTATTGGAAAGTGTAGCTGAGAGTGAAGATGCTGTAGAAGCGACAAAGCAATAAGGAATTTACAATATTTATCATTCTTATGTTGAAGAAGATAATGAGAAGAAAATATTATAGTACATAGTGAGGAACAGAAAGTTGTGATAGTAGAAGTCATCGAGGTAAAGTTTAATTTGTATGAGTTTTGTGATGTTTTATTTGCAAATAATTTGCATGTTGAGACGAGTAAAGAGTTAGAGAAGGAAGATTGTTTAGTGACATAGTCGAATACACATACTAAATTTATGTATGTATAAGTTATGAGATATTGTGCATGTGATATTTGGTGGATTTGGTTAGTATGTGGTGGGATTGATCCCACAAAAGAGGAAAAAAGAGGAGATAATTTTTTGGATTAAGGTGTCTCAACCTTAGTCATAACATTGATTTAATTGTTGTAATTTATGTATTTATTTTTATTATTTAATTGCCTATGGTGTCATGTCACTAATTGGGACCCACCAGTTGGGTGGCATCCCCGTTGGAGGTGATTGTATGACACATCATCATCCTAAGTGGACATAGGTGTCCCATTTTGGAATCTGACATATGATAGATTCTATTATGTGCCATAAGACATCTTTGAATGCATGGGTGAAAATTGGTGCCCAAGTTGGGTTATGATAGGATGTAAGAGAATTAGGTATTTTTAGCCAGTTATGACAGATTCTCTTACTGTTGTAAGTGTTGTTAGCTATGATAGATTGTATGACAGCTATAAGATGTGTAAGGCATCTATCATAGCCTATTTTTAGCATATTTTGGGCGCCGAATCTTGGAAGAAGACTATTTGCATGCTTGAAACTTGTCAAGGGTGTAAGGGAATGTTGTACATGTGTCCAAATGCATGTCTAAGGCATTGAATGTTGTGCCTTTTTGTTTTGGATTCCTCTCACCTTCTAGATGCTTCTTGAAGCTTGTATCACTCTATTTATTGAGTTCCTTGAGTTGTAGAATGCATAGTTTCTTTGCAGGTAACGAAGTGTTGCCAGTATCACTCTAGAATAGGTGTTCACTTGTTGAAGAAGCTTGTACTTGGTGATATCTTATAACCATTATTTGAAGTAATAGAGAAAGATTGTGCTTTTGGAGGGTGGGGTTTTTTACTCAAAAGGGTTTTCCCTACATATCTTTGGCGTCACTGTTTTATGCTTTCTTGCTATTCTACTTCCATTATTCTATGTATGTACTTCTCTTATTGTAACAGTAAAAGGTGTTAATTGAATTTTTTTATAACTCTCCTCTGATTAGATTAGTGTAGGAAGTTTTTTTTGCTCACCCTACTTCCTTTCAATTGGTATTAGAGCCTAGCCAACCTTGGTTCCTTTGTTGGGTAGAAGGGTTTTTTGAGCTAATCACTGTTTCAATGGGAGTTTTGTAGAAGAGTGTATTTTGTGACCTTGTTGTAGGAAAGAGATGGCAGGCGCATCTAGGAGGATTGAGATGGAAAAAATTAATAGGGTAATTTTGAGTTGTGGAAGCTCAAAATGGAAGACATGTTAGTAGACCAAGACTTATGGCTTGCAATTTTTGGAACCAAACCTTCAGGCATGAAACAAGAGGATTGGGATCTCATGGATAGGAAAGAGAATGGTCTTATTAGACTCTATTTGGTTGATTCCATTCTCCTGAATGTCCACGAAGAGAAAAAAATTTCTTCTTTGTGGAAGAAGCTTGGTGATGTCTCTTAGGCTAAATCCCTAGTAAACAATCTTTTCCTGAGAAAGAATATGTATTCTCTGAAAATGGAAGATGGAGGATCTGTTACAGATCACCTAAACTCTTTTAACATGCTTGTTGCACAACTGGGTTCCGTTGGAGAAAAAATAGATGAACAAGATCATTGCATGCTCCTTTTTTGTTTGTTTCCAAACTCTTGGGATCACCTGGTAATAGCTATTGGAAACTCACTACTTCCACCTTCAAGATAGATGAGGTTGTTACCTCATTACTATCAGAGGATATGTGAAGGAAGTCTTCTGAGATGACAAAGGAGGCCCTTGCAGTCTGTGGCAGACCAAAAGAGAGAAGAAAAAAGAAAGACAAGAAATCTAAGTCAAAGTCTTTGGGGAAATCAAAGTCTCTTGGTAAGAAGTCCAAGGAAAAATGTTGGAACTGTGGTGAAGTTGGTCACATTCAAAAATATTGCAAGAAGGAGAAGACAAAGAAAAATAATTCTTTCTTTGATTCTGAATTTGAGAAATCATCCCAAGATGATGGAAAAGCATTTATTGCAACCTTGGAAGCCCATGCATCGGATGATGTGTGGTTGATAGATTCGAGTGCATCCTTTAACATGACTTCTCATAGAGATTGGTTCTTGAAGTATGCAGAGTACAATGGCAAAGAGGTGTACCTGGGTGATGACTCTCACTTGAAGATTGTTGGTCGTGGAAGAGTCAAAATCAGATTTGTTGATTGAGGAGTGAAGAGGATTGATGGTGTCTTGCATATCCTTGGTTTGGCACAAAACCTGCTTTTTGTAAGTAAATTGAATGATTCAAGAGTGCAAGTTGTTTTCTCTAGTGGAGGATGCAAGATGACTAGAGGATATATGGTGTTGGTTAAGGGTGTTTGTATTGGCACTATGTTTTAGCTTGATGCATGCACTGTGCAGTGCAATAGTTCTTCTAATGTACTGAAGAAGAGAACTTTGGATTCTTCATCAGCACCATCAGATTGTGCAGAGAAGAAGTGTGTTGCAGCTACATCCAATGGTCATGCATTTTGGGTACCTAAGGGTGCTCATTCCATGGAAATGAAGCTCCCTACAGAGAAGACAATGATATGGCACCAACGACTTGGTCACATTGGTAAGAAGGGTCTTAGAACCCTAAAAAATAAGAGACTTGTTGAAGGCCTTGATGATTGTAATCTCGAGTTTGACTTTTGTGAACATTGTGTAAATGGAAAACAACATCATGTTTCTTTTTACTCTAGTTCTCACATGTCTTCTGGGGTCTTGGATTATGTACATTCAAATTTTTTTTGTTCTATAAATTTTCCTTTATTATCAAAATCTGTATATTTTGTTTCTTGCATAGATGACTATAATAGGACATTTATTTATTTCCTCAAAAGTAAAGTTGAAGTCTTTAGTCAATTTAAGGAGTTTAAGGCCTTGGTAGAAAATCAAACTAGTAGAACTATTAAGTGTTTGAGGATTGATAATGGTGGTGAGTTTTGTTTCGTAGAGTTTGACAAGTTCTGTAAAGAGCACAGGATTGAGAGACATATGACAACTCCCTACACTCCACAACAAAATGGATTTGCAAAGAGAATGAACAAAAATTTGATGGAGAGGGCTAGGATTATGTTGAGTGGTGCTAGCCTTGAACAAAGATTTTGGGTTGAAGCAATAGCCACTGCATGTTATTTGATCAATAGATCTGCTACATCAATGCTTGTTGGAAATACACCCATGGAGGCGTGGTCTAGTAAAAATACTTCGATGAGACATCTCAGAGTATTTGGCTGTGAAGCTTACGCTCATGTTCCAATTGAGAAGAGGTCTGAGTTGGAGAACAAGGCTATTAAGTGTATCTCTATCGACTACGATGTTGGTGTGAAAGGGTACAAGCTTTGGGATCCATAAACACATAAGGTTCTCTATAGAAAAAGTGTGATCTTCAGAGTGATGAAACCTTCCATTGTTGAGTTGCAACCAGAGAAAGAGGAGAAATAGAAAAAAAGAGGTAGTTCAGATTCCACCTACTTCAAAGAAAGAAGAACCAAGTACTCCTGTTGGAATTGATGATGAGGAGAGCCCAAGTAGCTTTGAAAGTTCTGAAGAAGAAGGAGAACCTCAAGCTCATCCTTTGAGTCTAGGTCTACTCGAGTTAGGAAGAAACCAGAAAGGTTTGGTTATTCATTATTAGATTCCAGTTGCATATTTTCCTTGATTACTAATACTGCTAAGCCTAGGACTATTAAAGAGGCTATGGGTATGAATGATTCAGATTCCTAGATGCAAGCCATGGATGAGGAGATGGCTTGATTAAAGAAAAATAAGACTTTGGATTTGGTACCTTTGCTTATTGGGCATAAAACTGTTGGTTGTAAATGGGTTTTCAAAAAAAAGTGTGGTCCTGATGGCAGTGTTGATAAGTATAAGGCGCGGTTGGTCACTAAGGGGTATTCCCAGGTGGAGAGAATTGATTATGGGGGGATATTCTCTCCTGTAGCAATGTTGACATCTATTCGACTTTTGTTGTCACTTGTAGTAGCGTATGACTTAGAAGTGGAATAGATGGATGTGAAGACATCATTACTTTATGGTGATTTGGAGGAAGAGATATACATGTTATAGCCAAAGCATTTCATTGAAAAAGGTAAAGAAAATTTGGTTTGCAAACTAAAGAAGTCTCTTTATGGTTTGAAACAGTCTCCTAGAATGTGGTATAATAAGTTTGATACCTATGTGTTGTCATTGGTATTTCATAGATCTAAATCTGACCATTGTGTATACTTTAAAACTAATAATGGTTGCATTCTCATTATTGTTCTATATGTAGATGATATGTTGTTTATTGGGAATGATAAAAATATGATTTCATATTTGAAGTTTCAGTTGTTAGCACAGTTTGAGATGAAATACCTAGGTGTAGCTAGGTACATTCAGGGAATGGAAATCATGAGAGATAGATCTAATAGAAATCTTTGGTTAAGCTAAAGCAAGTATGTGAACTCTGTGTTGGAGAGATTCAATATGGTAGATTACAGACAATTAGTTGTTCCTTTGATGCAAGGGATGAAGCTTTCTATGAATGATTTTCTAAAATATCCTATTGAGATGGAGGACATGACCAAAGTACCATATGCAATTTTAGTTGGCAGTCTGATGTATGTGATGGTGTGTATGAGACCAGACATTGCCCAAGTAGTGGGAGTCCTTAGTTGTTTCATGGCTAATCCTGGATGGGTGCATTGGGATGCGGTACAGATAGTTTTCAGATATTTATGAGGTACTTCTGAGTACAACTTATGTTTTCATGGTTATCCTACTGGACCTCAACATTTTGTAAGAATTTAATTATATGTGGATTCAAATTGGGTAGGTGGCATCAACAATAGAAGATCCACCAATGGTTATGTGTTTATGATGTTTGGTGGTGTTATCAGTTGAATGAGTAAGAAACGGGCCATAGTCACATTATCCACGACAAAGGAAAAGTATATGGCAGCCACTGATGCGTGTAAGGAAGCCATTTGGCTTAAGAGATTGTGTTCTGATATTGGTTTAGATGCAAGTCAAATAACTATTTGTTGTGACAGTCAAAGTACAATTTTTCTAGCAAAGAATCCTACCTTCCATGCCAGAACAAAGCACATTGATGTTTAGTATCATTTTGTTCGTGATATGGTAGAAGATGGAAAGGTGATCCTGGAGAAGGTTGAAACTTTGATGAATGTTGTAGATGCATTGAAAAAACCAGTGAGCACAAAAAAGTTTAGACGGTGTTTTGATTCCATTGGCCTTGGGGCCCTGAGTAGATGATTTTGTATGACTCTTGGTAGGTCTTCAACAAGTGGGAGAATGTTGGGATTAAGGTGTCTCAACCTTAGAGTCCTAAAATTTATTTAATTGTTGTAATTTATATATTTAGTTGTATTATTTAATTGCCTATAGTGTCCTGTCACTAATTGGGACCCACCGGCTGGGTGGCATCCTCATTGGAGGTGACTGGATGACACATCATCATCCCAAGTGGACATAGGCATCCCACTTTGGAATCTATGACATATGAAATATTCTACGACGTGTCATAAGGAATCTTTGAATGCATGGTTGAAATTTGGCACCCAAGTTGGGTTATGATAGGATGTAAGAGAATCAGCTATTTTTAGCTAGTTATGACATATTCTCTTATAGCTATAAGTGTTGTCAGCTATGATAGATTCTATGATAGCTATAATATGTGTAAGGAGTCTATCATAGCCTATTTTTAGCATACTTTGGGTGCCCAATCTTGGAAAAATACTATTTGCAAGTTTCACACTTGTCATGAGTGTAAGGGAATGGGCGGGTGAATGAAGTTGGGTTACACTTTTGTGGCCAACTTCAAAAAAAGATTGGAAATGACATAACACGAGCGCGTTATAATGTACTCACGTTATTTCATTTTAAAAGCAAAAAAAAAATTGAAAGCTATTCATTTTCTCTTTTCTATTTTTCTCCTCTACCTGCAGCCAAAAACCCTCATTTTCGTGCTCGCGTTATAAGAGGAGGCATTCTTCAAAATTCATCAACAATAGTTTCTTTTCATTCACAAATATGGTGCCATGACGACAAAGAGGTGCAGGAGGTAAGTATTGTTTGCTATTTGTTTTGAATTTCTTAGTTTCAAGTTGATTTTGTTTGTTTTAGGTTAGATTTGATTTTTTTTTTAATTTGTAGGAGATGCAAATAATCCTAAAAATCCTCAACAAGAAGAATAGGAAAATACTCCTCAATAAAATCAACCTCCCCCACCAATCACTCAACACCCTCCTGGCACTGAACAAAATTTGAGTGAAATTGAAAACAATAAAAAAAAATTTGAGGATCTTATCAGTAGGTTGAGTGATCCAAATGCTTCAACCACAGAAAGAATGACACTAGCATATTCAATGAAAGAGATGTTAAAAAATTTAGATTCAATAACCCAACAAATAACGGGATGGCAAGATAGGAGGCAGGAAGCTAGGGCATATTATGTAGATAAACTATCATATAAACAAGTAAAAGATTTAAAAATTACTAAAGGTGATTTGTGCTCTCTATTCACTGACCCTAGAACAAATCAAAATCTTAGCCTCAATGCAAGAGGTTTCCTATTCATTGGTGCCACCACCAAGAGATTAGGAACCATTTTTATGATAGGTGGTACTTGGTCTTTGATTACCCACCGTGCAATAATTGTGAAGTCCCCCAATATTTTCTTAGGAAACTATACAGTGAGTTCATATTGAACCAAATCCAAAATTATTTTGATATGAGGGAGTTCTAGGGGAGAGGTGGGGTGAGCTCAGGATAGGCCCAGTGCACGACCGGATCCTATGCGAAGGGAGACGCCTCTCGCTAGGCCGCCTAGTGAGCACATTGTTATGCCTGCCGTTGCGAAGGAGAGTGCTGACGTAGAGACATTGCAGGTGATCAACACTTTGACCCGGAATGTCATCCATCATACTATCCCTATTATACAGTGCCATCCAGGGGAGTCTTTGGGTGGTGGATTTCAAACCCATGTGTATCAATCTTGTGGGGCGACTTGTTCATATGACCCCACCGAAACTTAGGAGGCTACTATGTAGGATCCGTATGCTGCTACGCAGGATCCGTGTGTTGCTACGCAGGATCTGTATGCTGCTACACAGGATCCGTATGCTGCTACGTAGGATCTTTATGCTACTACACAATATTTTTATGCTGCTATGGGGATGGAGAGGATGGCTGACATTTTGCATCGTGCATATGACATTGATAGTCAGGTAAAAGTCAGCATGTTCATTGAATTTAATTTATTAAATTTTGATTATGAAATGCATGATTAACTAATTTAGTTTTATTATTTTAATAAAATTGCAAGGTCACAGTGTTGAGACTGGATACATTGGTCCTCCACCTTCTTATTTCTGCAATACACCTATCAGTGGGGTATGTAACTAGTAAACAATTATAAATTTATTACATGTTAATAGCATTGTTTTATGAATGGTATTTTAATACATGTGATTTTGGATGTTGAATAGGCTACCATTGGCAGTTTCAAGAAAACACCTCCTAGTGCCAGTGGATTCACTCAAACATACACAGAGGTAATAGAATAAAGAGAACTTGACTAATGAATTCTACTTAATAGATTTGTGTAGTTTATATTCATATTGTTGGTTACGTTGCATTATACATCATTCAAACTCAAAGCATTACTTCAAATTCCATAACTAATAACTAGATGTTGATAGATGACAAAATTTCAACTATACAATATAGTTGTTTAGAAAGTCAACATAAGCAACACGATGCAATTACTTCACATGGAGGCATGTTCTTGCAAAGGTGCACCACCATGACAAACTATGGATGCTTGGAAAAAATCTATGAAACCATAATAGTAAGCAATAGCATAGACAAGGAAGTTAGTGATGCAGAGCTTCATATCAAAACACTTAGTCATCAAGGTACATCTGATGCAGAGCATCCATCAAACACCATCAAAATCATTTCTTCAAGGGATTTCAATCCCAAATAGAATCAGGAGAAGATCAAATATAATTTCATCATAAATCTACTTTTCATTCAACCAAAATCCACTCAAATTCTCTTAGCCATTCCATAGGCCATCATTCATCATTCCACTAATCAGTATTACAATTCATTCAAAGAAAAAACCATCTTAAAGAAAACTTTGACTTAATCAATTAGATTCACATCATTCTCAACCACCATAAAAACAACATAAACCTGATTATTGACACTTGAACAATTCATCCTTTCATTTATTCACCAAGGAAAAAAATCAACTAAACCATACCTCACTATTATCAGTCCATTATCAAGCATTGTACTCACCATATTTTGACTGCAACAGTCTATTTATAGGTTACAAACTCCTGCTACAACAAAATCTTGATTATCATCTTGTGGTTAATCACCAATTTGCTCAAAAGGCTTCATAATAGTCACCCATCGAACCATCAAAGTCACCAAACGTGTCTTATACACCTTAACCAAATTTAGTAACATCAATCATATCATTAGTTTGATAGTAACCAAGCTCTCAATCATATCACAGAATCTTTGAAAGGATACAAGTCGGAAATGTTGAAGATAGGAGAGATTGCCACCCCAGGAGGTAGCTCTATTTCATAAGCATTTTGGCCAAACTTGTAGACCACCTTGCAAGGTCCTATCTTGTTCATCACGAGTTTGGTATACTTTCCTTTTGGAAGTCTCTCCTTCTTCAAGTGTTCCATCACCAAGTCTCTAACCTTGAATTGGACATTCCTCTTCTTTAATTTTTCATTTTCCTTATACTTCTCAACATTCTTTTGAAGGGTTTCCTTCACTTGTTGATGAATATCCCTGATTATAACAACAAAGTCCTCACCTTGAGCACTTCTCCTAGCAAATCCTTGTAGATATCTTAGTTCATAGACCACTCTAGGGTATATGCCATCGACTACCTCAAAAGGGCTTCTACCAATGCTCCTATTCATGGAGTCATTATATGCAAATTCAGCCTGAGGTAAAATCCGATCCCAAGCTTGTGCATTCTCCTTGGTAAGGCATCTTAAGAGGTTTCCCAATGATCTATTCACCACTTCAGTTTGTCCATCTGTTTGTGGATGGTATGTTGAACTAAAGGACATATTTTTTCCTTGAGTTTCTTCCACAAGGTCCTCCACAAGTGACCAATGAATTTAGAATCCATGTCAGAAACAATGCTTAAAGGCAGTGCATGTATCCTAACAACCTCCTTAAAGAAGAGACCTGCTATATGAGATGCATCATTGGTGCATTTTCAAGGAAGAAAATGTGCCATATTACTAAATCTCTCAACTACCACAAAGATACTATCAAAACCTTTTTGGGTTCTAGGCAACCCCAAGACAAAGTCGATACTTACACATTCCCAAGGCCTATTGGGAATGGGAAGTGATTGATAGAGTCCTGCATTTGATGAAGTTCCCTTTGCCCTTTGACATATTGTGTAGCCTTCCACATACCTTCTCACATCCACTTGCAACTTTGGCCAATAGTAAAATCTCCTAACTTGTTCTAAGGTCTTATCAAGGCCAAAGTGACCTCCAAGACTCCCACTCTATTTCTCCTTAATGATATTCTCCCTCATTGAGCATTTACACACACACAATTGGCTTCCTTTGAAGAGAAAACCATTCTACAATAAAAATTTAGAGAATTCACCATGAAAAGAATTCAAATGCTACTCACAAACATTATATACCTCCTTGAAATTTGAATCTTCATGATACATATCCTTCAATTCTTTAACCCCCATGCTTTGGAGTTGGATCTCTTGAACTACAAGTGCCCTTCTACTGAGAGCATCTACCACCTTATTTTCTTGGCCCTTCTTATGCTTTATTGTGAAAGTATAGGCTTGCAAAGACTCTACCCACTTCATATTCCTATGACTGAGTTTGTCCTGTGCATTCAAAAAACTCAAGGCATGATTATCAGTATAAACAACAAATTCTTTAGGTAACAAGTAGTGCATCCACTTTTTGAGGTCTTGGACCATAGCATACAATTCCAAATCATAGGAAGAATACTTCCTCTTTTCTTCATTCATCCTCTCACTATAAAATGCAACCGGTCTGCCTTGTTGGCTCACAACAACCCCTATTGCTTGATTTCTAGCATCACACTCAATGGTAAAAACTTTATCAAAATCAGGGAGCACAAGTATAGGCTATTGTGCTACTCTCATTTTCAGATATTCAAACCCTTTATCAGCTTCATTGGTCCAAGAAAACTTACCTTTGTTACCTCTTTTGATGGTGTCCAAGATTG
>VDFB02168118.1:68697887-68760772 GCA_007258455.2 Sequoia sempervirens
AAAAGAAAAGGTGAAAGAAAAAGGAAAAACTTTTGGGTCAACATGAAGGAGACATGAAATGTCTCAATTCCTTGAGTCATCCCTAAAAGGAAAACACAAGAAAAAGATGAAAAGGCAAAGAAAAAGAAAATCCTTTTGGGTCAACATGAAAGAAAAATGAATCTCTCAATGCCTTGTGTCGTCCCCAAAAGGAAAACACAAGAAAAAGATGAAAGAAAAGGAAAATAAAAAGAAAATCCTTTTGGGACCAATGAAAGAGACATGAATGTATCAATGCCTTGTGTCATCCCCAAAAGGAAAACACAAGAAAAAGACAAAAGAAAAGGAAAAAGCAAAGTATGACATAGAGAAGAATGAAGGTACAAATAGAAGAATGTCACAAAGATAAAGAACATGAAACAAAACATCATGGGGTAGCATGACTATACGCACATACAAACACACCAAAGAAAAAGAAAAAAGAAAATGCAAAAGACTAGTAAGGAAAATGCAAGTCAACCGTCAAGCATGTCATCTACCTCCCAGTCATGCTCATGATATGCCAAGGATGGGCTACTAGCCAAAGGGAAAAGAGAAAGTGATGAACTAGGAGAACCACCAGGTTCAACACTCTATATAGGATATTTTCCGTTTAAGTGCATGGAAGAGGAAAATAATGTGTTCAAATCATTATGTACCTCTTCATCAATTTTGGCGATCTCGTCATCATCATCCAGATTAATAACAACAAGAGGACGAATGATAATGTCCAATGAAGAGTGTAACTCTTGTTGTGATTGTTTTATTGGATCGTTTTGTTGTGTTTGGGGAGGAGGGTCATCATGAATTGCTTTTGTCAAGTGTGGATTTTGATTTTCTTTGTTTTCTTCTTCATGTAACTTGTGAGCAAGGGCACGACGTCTACACCTACACTCCCTAGTGCCTCTGTTTCTTTTGGTTTTGTTGTCAAGTTGTGTTTGTGAAGGGCTAAGTTGATCAACCATATGTTTCTATTCTTCCCTAAGGCGAGGCACAAAAGGAACCATTGAAGGTTGGTCATCCACTTTCTTTTTTCCTTTGTAAACTTTTTTTATTCGAGGAGGCATGACAAAATTACTATCATTGTCTCTTGGTCTTTTGGACGATGTTGGGGAAGTTTCAGGTGTTGGTTAGTCATGGTTGTTTGGATCTTGTTCAGGTTGAAGCATTGTTTCATCTAGGATAGGAGTGTCGGAAGTGAATGGGGACATGTTGTGAAGAGACAATTTTGCTATTTTCTTTGCTTTGAATTTTTGGTAAGCAATGAAAAGGAAGTCTTGTCAAGGTGTTATAGGCTCCATGGGCTCAAGCCAAAATGCTTCTAAGGAAAAGTTTCCTTTGGAAGAAAAGGGGTTAAAGCCACTATGGTGAATAGTGAATATTTCATTGTCAAATGGAAACTTTAAGCATTTGTGGATAACCGAAGGGACAACTTTCATTAAGTGAAGCCATGGATGGCCTAGCCACAAACAAAACTGGTTTGACTACAGGATGATGGAGAATGTAAAATCCAATGTTTTTGGTCCTATTTTTAATGGAAGGATGATTGCTCCTATCATAGGGAAAGAAAAACCATTGTGTGTCTTGATCCATGCTTTCAGGTTATCATAATCATCTTGACAAAGGTCATGCAAAACCAAAAATTCCTTGGTAATCACGTTCTCACCATAGGTGGGATCTATTAGTATCCCATTAATGGGCTTGTCATAGATACAACCGACTATGTAGAGAGGACCATCGGGGATATTTATAAGAATTTCCTTAGAGGAGAAAGTAATATCAAGAGATTTCTTAGGTTGGACCTTATGAGGGATAACGTCTATCACACCTACCATTTCATCCATAGGACTAACATGGGTAACATGTGGGATAGAATTAGGATGTTCATCATCTGTATCAACATTCATCACATCATTCTTTGTAGTTTCACTAGCTTTGACAAATGAAATATTATGTTTAGACATTGGGTCAGTGAAAATTTTCAAGTTTTGATTTGGAGGGGCAATAGACTTATTACCTTGATCATTAACACTTGCAATGGATAGACGGTCAGAATCAATGAGGTCTTGCACAAGATGTTTAAGATGCTTACAATGTTCTGTGTCATGTCCATTTTTTCTATGATAACGATAATAAGCATTGGATTTAAAGGTCGGAGGTAAAGGCTTAGTAGAATTGGGTGCTTTGATGATAGGCAAGGTAATCATTTGTTGTTGTAAAATTTGGGACATTGTGTTATGAAGGGTGTCAGGTAAAGGTGCACATGAATTATATTTTTCAGATCTCCATAACTAAAGGGCACTACGACTTTAACAAATGCTACTTGGTTGTTGACAGTTTGAGGTGGTTGTTGAGGGGGGTTGAACTGTAAGAACCCTTTGGTTTTCTTCCTAAAGGATTGAGAATTGTTTTGGTTGGTAGGTTTATATTTCTCAGCTCGGCTAGAAGTGGACCACGTATCTCGATTACTAACTGAATTGTGATAATCACAAAGGGTAGTATACAAGTGCATGAAGGAGGGGAATTTCATCATAGTGAGTTTGTCTTGAAGTTTAGTTTGCAAGTTTTCTATAATTTTTTTTTGAAGGTGTGGGTCAGGAATCTTGACATCGATTTGAGAATAAAGCGATTGATAGCATAGATAAAATTAGTTATATTTTCTTCCTCATTTTTCTTGATTCTCATCAAATCAACCAAGGTCTTCTTGGGAGTCATGCACTTGGAAATTATTTATAAATGCATCAACAAGTTTATTAAATGAAAAATTGAATTGTTTGATAAAGATGAAAACCATTCCAAGGCAAAGTCTTTTAAAGTCATAGGAAACAATTTTGCTAACAATTTATCATCAAGGAAAAAGTCACTACATAAGGCAGTGTAGGCATTAACATAGTTAGAAGGATCTCCCTTCCCTCCATATTTCTCAAATATAGGCAGCTCTACTCCTTGTGGCATCAGGGTTCACAATATTTCCAAAGACAATGGGCTACTACAAACATAATATGTTGGTAGTCCATTTTGATTTTGGTTTATGTGGTGGAGATTTGTTTTTGCATGGACAGAACAGTTTGGAAAAGTTGAGTTATGAGAGGGTCATTGTAAGGAGTATGGGGTGGAAGTGGAAGTGGTGATGGAGTGTATGTAGTGGTAGGGAAAGTGAATGGAATGCTTATGGATGGCATTGTAGAAGAGGATAAAACATGTGATGCCACATAGGAATTAGGGATGCTAGTAGGAATGTCGATGGCGGGAATCACATTACTAACTTGTTGCAATGTTGTTGTGATGTGAGGAGTGGTATAGGTAGGTATTGAAGACATGGTTAAGGGAGGAGGAGTTTTAGGTCCTCCTTGACTAACCACAGTGTTTTCTAGTTGAGGAGCACTAGAGGTTGAAGGAAGATGTTTTGTATATATCTCAACTATGTGTTTCACATCTAGTCCTCAACTTTCAAGCATGTGATGGATGTTTTCTATGGTAGGAATTGTAGTGGATGAAATGTTTTCAAGTCTCACTTGATCTTGGAGATGTGTTAATTCCTCATAGATGTGAACTATTTTTTTCTTGCAGGATATGATCATTTTGTGTGTCAACTTGCATGTTATTGGAAGGAAAAGAGTGGCTAAGGGTGTTATCCATTCCTAATGTACTAGTTGCAATACTAGAAGTGGAAGCTTTAGATAACCCAAGATCCACAATGAGTGTGTTATCATGGGATAACATGAGTCAAACTTCTTCTCACTAAGGTGAATGCAAATGCAATGTAAACTTATAAGAATGAAATGCTTAAAACTAAAATTCTAGAAAAGAAAACTAAAATGCAGAAACAACAAACAAAAAACTCAGAAATTACAAATTAAATGCTAGAAAATGCAGTGAAAAAGATGCAACTGGACTAAGTCGCCTAGGGTAGCAAATGAGTCTAGGGAGTGATTTTTTTGAAATTTTTCAAAAATTTTAAATTGATTTTTATGATTTTTTGGTTTTCAGATGTAGATGTAATATGAAAATGCACAATTTTGTTGATTTTTAATGAAATGGAATGCAAAAATGCAAGCTAAATGAGATTTTCACTAATGCAAATTTTAAAACCCTGGGATGCACTTTAAACAATGCAAAATGAAATGCAATGTTGATGCAAGATATTCCTAGGATGTACATACACTGGATATTAGAAATATAATGTTCTAAATGCAAGTTCACCAAAATGAACCATAAATTCTTGGGGATAAAATGCTCTCTTGCACTTCTAGGGTTTTGCACCTAAAAGGAGAGAGGAATCCCAAAAACTTAGGTGGTTCACAAAAAAATAATGCAAATATTATTGGAATATGTCTAAATGGAATGTACTAAATGTTGATAAGTAATGAAATATATTGGCTAATGAACAAAAACTAAAGAAATCTAAAATGTTTGAAAACACATTGTGATATGCAAAATGAACTAAAAATGCAAACAAACTGTAACAATAATAAATGAAATTATAGAGGTGCACTTGGAAACTGGAAAGTGATGTAGAGTGGCTCTGGAATCCTACAGAATTCACTGTTGAAGCCAACCGAGACACTTACGCCAAGCTGGGTGACTTAGTCCTATTTCGGGGAAATTCTACTGGAACAAGTTTCAACGAAAAGGGTATCAAGAATTGTAGAAAAAAAAATTGAAGCTTGGAAGTGGGACTAATTCACCACTAATGGTGACTTATTCCACCTCTAAATCTTGGGAAATTTAGGACAAGAATCTGTAGTCTTCAATGTGTAATTTTGTTCCTAACAGGTTTCTGGATCTGAATCTGTAGAATATGACTTGTAGGTGATCTCTAAGCTTCTTTTAGGGACTTTTTGACTTTGAATTAATTTGATGATTTATTTACCACTTTTCACACCTTTCTCTTTGAAAAATATGCATACAAGACCTACAAAACACACATGCAAAGAGGGGAAAAAGTGTTAAGGGTTAGTGAATAGGGGTTTGCCTTGGTCAAACCCTGGTTTGGTAATGAAACCCTTCCAAATGAAATGAAATGAAAAGAGAATGATTAATGAAAAACATGCAATGCTACAACTCACCAAACCCTTGAAGTGGAAATATGAAGATATGCAAGTAGAAGCTCCAATGGATGTATGCTTGATAATGCCTAAAGTGATTTATTGATTGAATGCTTGAATGCTTGAGTGAATTATAGATGATGGGGGGGTGAAAATGAGAGGAAAACCCTATATTTATACATTATTATACATAATTTCTTGAAAATACCACATCATAGGCGTCCGATCTCAAGGTTTAGAAAATAATATCCAGCTAGAATTTTGAAATAATTTTGATTTTTGAGCCAAATGGGACTAAGTCGCCCCAAGTGGCGTCTTGGTCCCACCAAGGAATTTTTAATGAGTTTCGAGAATTAAAGTGTATTAAATGATCAAGTGCTAATATTTATGGATTGATACAAAAATTCACACAGTTTCAATCCAGAAATATTAGCACTTGATTATTATGGATTGTGGAAACTTGATGATGTTAATGTATTAAATGATGTTTAATGTGATTATTCTAAAAAATACACTTAAGTAGGGCTTGTAAGTGTATTAAATGTATTAGATGATGGGGGGGTGAAAATGAGAGGAAAACCCTATATTTATACATTATTATACATAATTTCCTAAAAATACCACATCATGGGTGTCTGACCTCAAGGTTTAGAAAATAATATCTCGCTAGAATTTTGAAATAATTTTGATTTTTGAGCCAAATGGGACTAAGTCACCCCAAGTGGTGACTTGGTCCCACCAGGGCATTTTTAATGGGTGTCGGGAATTAAAGTGTATTAAATGATCAAGTGCTAATATTTATGGATTGATACAAAAATTCACATAGTTTCAATCCAGAAATATTAGCACTTGATTATTATGGACTGTTAAAACTTGATGTTGTTAATGTATTAAATGATGTTTAACTAGATTATTCTAAAAAATACACTTAAGTAGGGCTTGTAAGTGTATAAAGGGGTCATTTAAACATAAGAAAGGGTTAAATTATTGATGACAAGCCTAGAAAAGCATGAAAGTTTGTTACAACACTTTACAACACTTTGAAATAAGGCTTGGTAAGAGGTAAAAAGAGGTTATTTTGGTGAATTATATTAAAAAAGTCCTAGAAAAGTGTGAAAATGTGTTACAAAAATTTTACAAGACATCATAAAGTTCTTATTGATTCACAAGGGTACAAGACCTAATGTGAATGTGTTGACCACATTACAACATTAAATCTTGGAAAAACTAGGCCAACATCCATAAGAAAGACCCAAATGAGTGTGAAAATGTCCAAATATACAATTTTTTACACTACACCTACTGAAATTGGATGTCCCACTTTATTCTTTCACCATTATGACATGTGTAATTTATTTTTTATTTCTACATTTACATGTGTACGTATATTATGAATAAAATATCTTGTCATGAAAGATTTGTAAGAGCATTTATGAGAAAGATATGGTGCAACAAATATTATGACTTGAAAGAATGTGATCAAGGAGGTTACAAAGTGGATTAAGAACCTTGACCCACTTATGATTCTTGTTATGATATTTTATAGAGCATGTTTTTAAAAGTGGTAAATGACTAATGATCAAGTGTTTCTTGTATGTACTTTTACCATGGTATTTTGGAACTTTGTTTGGGCCTAGGGTAATTCCTTAAAGTGTTTTTTGGGTGTCTATGAGCCTAATTATAATGGAATTTAGATAAAGGCATATGAGAGTAGATTTTTATAGGGCTATGATATTAGATTTTTTCCAAAAGAAGAGGATGTTTTTAATTAAAGCAAAACAGGTTTTGAAGGGACCAAAAACCCTGAACAAAAAAGGAAGTGGCAGTAAAGATAAGACAATAGACTGCCCACCTAGAAAAAACTGCAAAAAACACCAGCTAATTACGAGACCATCAGCCAACCATTCGTAGTAACATCAGCCAAAAAAATAAAAATAGAAAGACAAGCCAAATGACCCTTAAAGCAGTTCTTTAAGCATTTTTGCAGCCCCCAAATCCTTGGCTGCCAACTTATCATGCATTTCCATAATTTCTTCCACATCACGAGCAACATCCTTCTAAACTTTCTTGGTTTTACTTCGGGTACAAACACTTGGACCAACAACCATATCAGTTGAAATCCCATTCATACCAACATCCTCCCCATGATCAAAGGTTTCCTGGTCACTGAACAATCCCTTCCCAGTCAACTCCACGGTCTTCTGATTAAGGAAAATGATCCCCTTGGCCAATGCCTCCAGCTTCTCCCTACTTATGTTTATGAGCATATCCAAATCCCTTTAGAGTTTCATGTTCTGTCTCTCCAACACCACCACTCTCGCACCATAGTTATTCTTTAGAGAAGAAATTTCATCCACCATACAACCAACAATCGAATTAAAAGACCGAGATAGAGAAAAAATAGAATCTTTCTCTTTCAGACTTCGCAGAGTAGAGATGTTGCACCTGGAAATGGTATCATGCTTATTATGGAGATCCTAAATCTCTTGAACAAGCCACATAAGTAGATTGAATGAAATATCTGCCCATTCCTTAACAAGGCCTGACACTTGTGAAAAATCCATAGCACTCCAAAACAAACCCCTGCCTTGTTGTGGACCACCCAAAGGTTCCTCCATATGATCATCCTCAGAACCCAACTTAGCCTTCCCCCGATCCCTAGAAGTAGAGCCCCAAGCAAAATCTTCAAGGTTATCAACCAAATTATTTTTACCGACCACAGGGAACCCACCACCACCCAACACCTCGACCTAAATACTACCAACCACCTTCTCAATATTAACATTCATTTCCCTGGCACAACCCTTACACTTCTTACCAGCAAAGCCCTCAACAACACCCTTAGGAATCTTCAACTTACGTTTCACATGAGGAGTATCTTTTGAGGAAGAAGGGAAGACATCACCCGTAGATGGAGTATAATCCAGATCAGTATCAAAGCCATCAGACCAGCCCTCTGAATCATCCTCAGCCTTTGTACCAGCAAACTCCTAGATTTCAACAATATTGTATTTCCCACTTTCTTTCCCCAAATTCTTAGAAATAGGGGACCAAGGAGTTCTCACAATTTAGTTAGTCTTGATAAAATCAACAATTAAAAGCATTAATCCTTCATGTAGAAAGGGATTCCTAAGGTTTTTTCTGTGATTTGAGATGCTTTCTTCCATAGAGAACAACAGATAGAGGGGAAAAGAAACCAACTTACCATGACGAAAATAGTTGAGCAGAATAAAGTGATGACCATAGAGCACCATAAATCTACCATCCAGAGTAAGGTAGCGCATTAACGACACAACAACCGCCTGCAAAATTGGTTTGATCTTAGTTTAGTCATAGCCACCATAGTCTAAGCGAACCATTTTAGCCCTTTCCCTATCATAGAGAAAAATTTTCCTAGCAGATTGTGAAATATTCTTGTCCCGGTAAAATTTCCTACCTTCCATTGATAAGCTAGTCACCTCCACGATAAGAT
Source organism: Sequoia sempervirens (assembly GCA_007258455.2). NCBI lineage: Eukaryota > Viridiplantae > Streptophyta > Pinopsida > Cupressales > Cupressaceae > Sequoia > Sequoia sempervirens. Next base: position 68,706,426 of record VDFB02168118.1, read on the forward strand.
ATTCATCAATGGTAATATCCTTACCATATAACTCACCATACGACCATGCTAAGCAGCCACAAACTCCTTAGAGACCAAGGGTTTAAAACCTTTCAGTCTCTCCAAGTAAGGAGTAACACCCCCTCTCTGTGAAATTTCCCATACTCTGGGATTAGCCTTGGTATCATCACAAGAGAGCGGCTCCATTCAACACCTATCCCCACCCATCATCAAGAAACTTGTAGAGCACTTGCAGAACAAGGCAAAGACAATAGTCACATAGCTACCCAGAAAGCGTGTGAAGTAATCCAAAATAGTCCGGAGGGAGATAATGCAAAGGACTCTAAAACAAATCCACTGAAAGAAGCCACAAATTCCAATGATCATAATCTGTGTGATAAGTCCCATCATACTGCTAAATTCATGATTCTCGTGCAAGCCCAAAAACAAGGAGGTGGGCAAAGAAAAAAAAATAATGTTGATTATTAATAATAAGCGTGCTTAAATCAATTGGAAGGAATTCATCCTCCCCCCATGATTTAGCTAAAGACACACCATAATTCGCCAGACAATCAACCACGACATTAGCTTCCCTATAGGCATGGGAAATATAAATTTCTTCAAACTCCCCACAAAAGGAAATAGCATCCACAATAAAATTATTAATGGACCAAGAAGGGGGAGTTCCTTGCTTAAGGAAATTGATAATATTCAATGAATCACATTTGATCCAAAATTTAGAGATCCTCAAATCCCTAGCCATCTTGATGCTATGATAGGCCGCCCAAAAGAAGAGGACCTTGATCTCCATAGAGGAAAAAACTTTATATTATATTGTAACAAGTATATTGTTTCTAAATAATACATTGGTTTGGTGATTTAGAGGTTTGTTCTTTTCTTGAAAATATTTTTCAATGATATATTTATTATATTCTCTTTATTTTTGGTTGATTTATCTTCTATTTGTCTCATTATTTATTTTATGTATCATTTAGATATCAAAATTTTGCTAAAATTCTTATAGATTTGATTAATGTGTTAATCTCATTGATGAGTTAATGTGGAAATTCTTACAATGGTTAATAATTATGAAGATATTATTTATCTGATAAGTTTTCTAGGTGCATTTCCTAAGAAAAAATCTTAACCTATAGACAATCACTTGTAGAAAAAACTACATAGGTTAGTTGATCCTTATGACATATTTGTTCAATATAAATTTAGTTTCTCAATATTTCTAACCAATGTTATTTATCACCTTGTAAATTGTTGTTTTTGATTAGGGGTAAAAAAAATTGATGGGACTTGAAACCCATTATAGATCAATTTTGAAGGGACTCATAACCTTGTCAAAGAGATGCATGTTGCATACAAGATAATACACATACAAATAATAGCCCAACAAAAAAAATAACTAAAAAAACATGACTACACAAGCTACATCAGATAAGAAGACAAGGGACCGAGATCCCTATACAGCCAAGATTTAACCAGGACCTGAAACCCTTAGGTAAACAAAGACACTTCCTGCATCAACCAAACACCAACAAACCAACCGCTTAGGGAAGACACCACTATGCCAAGAGAGGTAGTCATCTTAATGGTGTATAACACCATCAAAACACTAAACAAAAACACTAGTAGTTCCAAAAACCCCACCTCACTAAGGGAGTTAAAGAGCATAATGGAACATTGGGTCACATCATCCTTCATGTAGTAGCACCCCACTTGAATCGCCAATGCCAACTCCACCTTAATAGGAGGGATCTCCCGTCTATAGGAGAGGAAGATCTAAGAGTCCAAACCTCCAAAGCCTTCACTCTTATTCCCACACAAGCTCCACCTCTATAGGAACAAGCAGAAGAGAAAATAACTCTCTACCAAATCTACAACAACCACCTCCACCTCAATAAAAGAGGGATCCACATCAATGGGAACATTATCTACCTCCATAGAAGACACCAACTATAGATCTAGAGAGAAAAATTCAAAAGTAAAGGCAGTCACAACCACCTTTGGCATGGCAAGATACTGGTACATGAAAGAAGTAGAAAAACCAAGGACAAAACCAATCTAAACAGAGTCCTTAAATGAAGGAGTCTTCAACTAATACAACAAATTAGTCTTTAAAAGATAATAAAATCCCTTCAGAAGAGTAAGCTTCACCATCTTAGGGAGGATCATGACCTAAAGGTCACACAACAACAATTTCACAGCTGAGATTTTAGAAGCATAATCTCCTATGATTTGTGAAGAACAAGGAACCCAAGAAGCATAAACAAACCCCTTCAACAAGGTTAACTTAAAAAACCAAGGGGACCAAGCCACAAAAGAGAGGCTCCCTTCCAAATCCATGGTAGCAAAAAAGAAAAGATTAAAAAATAAATATAAGAACCACCCTCTTCAAGCCCGTCAAATCCAAACCCATTAAGGGGAGCAACACCCCAAACCATGACCAAAGGAAACAAAACAAATAGAGCCCACAAGGGAACCCACCAAAACCCAAAAAGGAGATATCATAAAGATGAAACTCCTTAGGACATAAATCACAAGAAAAAACAACAAAGAGAGCACACAGGTTGTACCAAGCTGAGCAACATAGAGCTAATAGCCACAAGGAAGACATCAACCCTTGACAAAAGAAAAAGCAATGAAAACCCAAGGGCTAGAACCAACCACCAAAACAGAATCCAAGCATAAATAATTTTGCCACTTCCCCAACAAACAACATAGAGGAAATCCCAAATTTCCACCACCAGAAAACTCTCCTCTCCAACATGGCTACCCAAAGAGCCAACAATTACCAAGAAATGAGGCAAGAAAGCCCCAAAACCGACACCAAGGAAAACCACTACCTGAAAGTCCCCTCCAATCGCAACAACACCAAAAGGGAAAAAAGAGACTAGAAAAGCCTCTCTCACAACAATAGAAGGCACTTCCATACAGCACATAAACATGAACCATGAAGGCCAAAGGAGTGCCAACCTCTAAGTGATAGACACAAGACATGAGCCATTAGAAGGAGACATAGCTGCTCCCCTAAAAAACCACAAGATCTTGAAGATGAAGGCATCGGATTAAATTATACCCACACTACATAGCGAAGACAAGGATGATTGGAAAACCAACCATCCATCCTCCAAAAACACAGTCGGAGCAAAAGGAGCCACAAAAAAAAGAAAAGATCTCACAACCTAAAGCTCCAAAGGAGGCTTAAAGAGTAGATATACGACCAAAAAAGCCAAATATCCTTCCAAGGCATCTGGATTTGCATCAGAATCCTCTCCATTCTCATTTCCATTTTTGGAGGAGTTCAAAATTCCTCCCCCACTCCTCTTCCCGCTCATTATCTTCCTACCACTCTGCTCCATTAATTATTGCTTATCCTAGGGCTTCTACCTAGTAAATTGTTGTTCATAATAGTGTGGGATAGAATAATACTTCATATTTTTTAAAAGTCTATTAGATCATCTTGTATGCAAAGAATTTTTTTCAAAAATAATTAAGATCTACATATCACATTTTAAGCATATATAAATCCAACCACTCTTACAAACTCAATATTTAATTTAATAACTATAATGTTGTAAATTATCACCCTTGACAATTTCACACTAAGTTTACCTCTATCCTATGTGCTTGGACCTAATTATGCATTTAATTACATTTTTTATAAATATATTTGGAAATCAAAAAATAGAAATGAAAATAAGCATTTAATATTTTCCCCTGGTGTTTTAGGCCCTAAAAAAGTTAGGTCTAGATTATGGTGCCCAATTCCCTTGTCCAACCCTTTTTGGATCCATTTTGGATATGTCAGTGTCAGTATTTTATTATTTAAAAATTCAAATTGATTTGCTAGCTATCGACATTTCATTTTTGGTAAATTAGAATAATTGCATATAAATACTAGTTATTTTAACCATTTTAATCTTATCATGTTATAAAAATAAATTGAGATTATTATTGAGCAATCAAGAGTATTCAAGAGAAAAATTATCAAGATTATTGCAACATTCATTTTAGTCAAGCATCATCTCAATCATTTATCATGTTTTTATGTAAGTTTGTTCATGTTTTGTGTCCATTTGGTTTGAGTATTAACACTTGCAGGACTTCAAATCAAGCAATAATTTCTCCTTGAAGGTGATGAGTACATGAATTTAGTCCATCAAGGAATGCACATCTGAGTGGTGAGTTGCAACATTAGTCAATTCACTACTTGTTTATAATTTAGCCTCTGCTCAACCGAAGGTAATACCTATTTATACATCGTCATAGCCATTGTGGGGGTAGAAATGCCAAAATAGGATTTGACTTAGGCAAGCCCCTATATGGCACAACCCTTCCCCCTCTTTCATGTGTGCGATTTTATAGATTTGAAGGAAATTGGAGGAAGATTAAGGAATAATTTTTCATTCATGCATTCAAGCCCTACAATTTTTTTAAGACAAGGAAATTTTATTTTCTCAATAACAGATGAAGATCCAACAGTGACTGAAAGAGAACAAGAATTGTAGATCACAAATAGAGGGAAGAATACTTGCACAGGAAGAAAATCCATATCATATCAACAACCAATTCATAGGAACATTGAAAAGGAATTTCCTAGCTCATACAAGCTATTTAATTAACCTACAAGCCTGCAACAACATTGGAGACATGTGCATCATGCAAATACCACCTTGAGCCACATCCAACCCATTCCCTCCAAAATATGTATCAACAATCCACATGATGTTGCTTACATAATTTGAAATCCCCTACCATCAATACCAACTTTGGTCACCTCTACAAAAAAAATTCAACCACTAGAAAAACACCTAGCCATTCATGACACACTAAGTTTATTCTTACCAGAATCTACACACTATAAACACGTCACCTTGGTCACCCTTGAGCCCAACTCAAATATTCCTTGTTGTAGCTTGTTTATATAAGAGAAATCCACCCAAAAAGGATATAAAACTTTTGTTTGAGAGAAAAATATGACCCCAAATACCAAAATGGTAGACAAAGGGTAAAATAATGCTGATTGGGAAATAATGTGTTGCCACTGGAACCAAATGAGCCATTGGATAAGCAAGAAAAAACACAGGTCTATGTAGTAAAAAAATCACACCACCAATGCAAACAAATCTCCACATTGGGAAAGAAAGAAGGAAATGCGAAAATAAGGTGTGGATATTTCCAAATATGAACAAAGAGGGGCCCATGTAGTAGGAGAAAACAATGGCACACATTTAGAAATTTTGACAAGATTTTGTCCACAAAGGCTTTGCACTCTCCTACCATGATATGGGTTGGGCCACATGTTTTAAAGCTTATTACAAAATTAATTTAGAGTAAGAGCCAAGTAATCCATGTGATGGTCCCACTTTTCCAAATAGCATCAAAATACACATGGCATAACCTCATTGGTGTAAGAGACCAATAAAAATCACTCCATATCCCCAACATGTCCAAGATAAATAGAAATTAGGACAACTAAGGCTTTATTAGAATCATGATAATGGAAACATCTGGGAAGGCATAAAAGTGCAACAAATAGAGGTGAGAAAATACACTGCATAAGCAAAATTGCACAAATTTTATTGAAACAGGGATGGGTTCTAACACTTTCTTTCTACCATGATGTGGATCCCCACATGTTTTAAAGCTTATTACAAAGTAATTTAGAGTAACATTGAATGTAGGAACATAGAGCCTCATAGAGGAACATAAGAATCACCAATCATATAACCTCAAGAGACTCAAGGAATTCGTTCAATCAATGCCTAGAGAGAAACACAGACTTACATTGAAACCAATGTCACATTGAATGTAGGAACATCAATATCTCAATTCCTTTGAGATTCAAGAAATTTCCTTATCAATGCCTTGTGGGTTCCAAGGCCTTTACAAGGAATACCTCAAGGACATCACAAGCTTAGGTCACTCACATTAGGGAATCCACAAATATGAATACCTTGATAACTTCACTATGGTCAATGGACTCAATGAGTTCACAAAAGTCCAAAAATAGACACATTAACTCAAAAAAATATTCAAGATGAAAGACAATAGGATAAGCCAAGTTGCAGAGTTTGATAGGACAATGGATGAGTTGGGTATGTGCAGGATCATCATGGAAAAAATAGGCCCTTAAGTGGCAAAAAATTCAGAAAAATCAAAGTTAGGCAACTTGACATAAATATTTGAATAAGTTATCAATATTATTTCAAAAATATGTAAGAATAGAATCTGTATAAAATTGAATGTAGTTTCTAAACTACTAGGTTTATTTAAAAAAAAAAAATCTATTTGGTGAAAATTTGAAATTTCAATGCAGAGTACTTAAATTTCAGGGAAAATAAGAAGTAGGTGTCTATCGACCACCCTAACCACAATAAAATGATTATATTTTTTTATAAGATTTTAGATATAAGTAGAGGACTCATGTCCCAATGTGATGCATATTTTTTGTAATTTTTTCCAAGTAAATAATTAATTATGATTTTTTTATTACAAATTTAAAAAAACATAGAAACTCGTATGTCTGACCACCTTAACTTGGTCAAAACTTAATGAAATTCAATTTTTTTTTTTTAATCCTATAGTATGCAAAGCATAGAATGTGACGCATGATTCAGATTCAAAAAATGTGATAGCATTTGAAAGCTATAGATGTTTTCAATCAGCCTATCAATCAGGACTTTAGTCATAATTCAAATAGAAAATGAATAATAAGTATTTATTAAATTCAAAGTAAAGCATAATTTATATTGGTGGAAAGTTGAGAATATCCTTTAAAAACCTTTTTCGTTTCATCAATTTTGGGTAAAAAAAAAGTCGCCAGCTACATAGGCCATCATATCACTTACATAGTGCCACTTTTTGGCCCATCATGATCCTGCACATACCTAGTTTGAATAAAATATTAAGCTTGTATTACATCAGTGTGTTGAGGAAGAATCTCAAGAAAATGTTTGGCATTGACCAATGAGAAAGAAGGTGAAGTGACTGATAAAAGAAATTGTGGAAAGAAGAAAGAGGCAACAATTGAGAAGGAAGATAAAACAAGTAATCAAGTTGATGATGGAAGAGCCAAAGCCACCCAAGGAAGAGGAAAGAGATGGAGGAAATGAGTTCATTGAGACTCAAAATGTTATTTATAACAATATTTGTGAGTATGTGTTTATAGGTGTAGTAGATGAAGCAGTTGAAGTAATAAACTAACAGAATGATATGTTGACTGAGGAAATACAAATGATTGAACAAGAAGCAAAGAAAATGATTCAAAAGAAGAAGATAATAAAAGATATTTTGCAACAAACTATAAAGAAGCAATAGAAGCATGGGGGAAGAAAATATAAATTGTGAATTTCTTTCAACTGAACAAGGCATAGATGGAAGCAATATTTTTTCAAATTTGATTTATGATTAGAAAAAGCAGAAGAAACATTTGAGCAGGAGCATCAATTTTTTCTCTCTGGGGAGTATGATGCAGGGGCATCCTGTGATGCACCTTTATTGCAATTTATTTTCATGTTGCTAAAATTCATGTTTTGGTTTGTGTGGGGTCAATAAGGTCATGTAATACCATTTGAAGTCATTATAATCCATTGTGTAATGTTTTAGAGTCATATTGTAAAAGTTGCAAAAACTGCACAATGTTGTCAAAAGTTGTCAAAATGTTACAAATGGTGTAATTTGAGTTAAAAAAAGGTTGTTTGTTGTTTTTTCAGTTGTAAATCATTGGACCATGTTAAATATGTCTTGTAACTTCAAAATCAGGGGTTGAATGAAGTTTTGAATGAGAAGAACATCATTTTACCACATTCCATATTGCATTTTTCTATGAATAGCAACTGTAATTCACGTGGTACAGACTGGCACATATAGGTACAATCCTTAAAATAATTTGGAGAAGTTCAAGGATGGTCTTAACTTTCAATTTTTTTTTATTTGGTAGAATTTCATCAAGTTTTGTGCAAGATATTGCAATTTTGGTGAGTGTAGGTCTAAACCCTGCCTAGGGTTTCCAACAACCCTTAAAAATTCATACATTATGTTTTAACTGTCCAAATTTTCTAAAAATTGGTGAAAAGTTTTGTTTTGATATGTTCTAAAAACCCTTTAAAGGAAAAAATTCATAGTTTTCAATTTTTATGGAGATATTAACGACAGTATGATCACATCTATGTGTAAACAGTCCAAAATAATCCTAGTTCCTTGTTGCTATGAACAATCTATGCATTAATCATTTATGGAAGGGCGTAGTATCATGTTGGAATGTTGTTGGGGGCTTGTACTAGTCTGATAATTCATGTGACAAGTTTTCTTTCCTTGTTTTAAGTGATTTCCTTAATACACCTAGTGGAAGCAAGACCTAGTTTGCATGATTCATGGTGCCAAGCACTTGATTTGGACTATGTATGTTGGTAAACCCTTGAGTATGTTGTAACAGGTCTGAATACATCTAGTAGTTGTCATTCCATGTCTTTAATGATAGATAACCATTAGAATTCTTCCCCATGTTTTAGGCTTGAAAACACATTGCATAGTGTGAACAAATGTGCATATTTGCAGCATTGGTGTTGAGGTCTTGATTGAAGGTGTTTGGGATGTTGTTGTGAGTCCTTCCCCTCTACATCATTTTTGGTATCAGAGCCCAAAGATCTGGGAAAGGGAAGTTTTCAAATTTTGTCTATTTTTTTGACAGGTTGAAGTGAAGAACCTAGATTCCAAAAGACTACGTAGTGAGGAAAAGGAAATAAAACCTAGGTGAGGTATCAAGAAGACAAGAAAAAAATAAGGACAAGATGAAATACAATAGGATAAGCCAAGTTTCATAGTTTGATAGTGCAATGGATGAGTTTGAAAAACGTATTAAGTTTGTATTACACTAGTGTGTTGAGGAAGCATCTCAAGAAAATCTTTGGCATTGGCCAATGAGAAATAAGGTGAAGTGGCCTATAAAGGAAATTGTGGAAAGAAGAAAGAGGCAAAAATTGAGAAGGGAGATAAAATAAGTAATCAAGATGATGATGGAAGAGCCAAAGCCACCCAAGGAAGAGGAAAAAGATGAAGGAAATGGGTTCATTGAGACTCAAAATGTTATTTCTAATAATATTTGTGAGTATGTGTTTACAGGTGCATCAGATGAAGCGGTTGAAGTAATGAACCAATGAAATGATATGTTGAATGAGGAAATACAAATGATTGAACAAGAAGAAAACAAAAGGATTTAAAAGAAGATAATAAAATATATTTTGCAGCAAAATATAAAGAAGCAACAAAAGCATGGGGGGAAGAAAATCCAAATTGTGAATCTTGCAATTGAACAAGGCACAAGTGGAAGAAATATTTTTTCAAATTTAATTTATTATTAGAGAAAGCGGAAGAAACATTTGAGCAGGAGCGTCAATTTTTTCTCTGTGGGGCATCCTATGATGCACCTTTATTGAAAATTATTTTCATGTTGCTAAACTTCATGTTTTGGTTTGTGTGGGGTCAATAAGGTCATGCAAGTCCATTTCAAGTCATTTAGAGTCATTTAAATCCATTTTGTAATGTTTTAGAGTCATATTGTAAAAGTTACAAAAATTGCACAATGTTGTCAAAAGTTGTCAAAATATTGCAAATGGTGTCATTTGAGTTAAAAAAAGGTTGTTGGTTGGTTTTTTCAGTTTTAAATAATTGGAACATATTAAATATTTCTTTTAATATCAACATCAGGGGTTGAATGAAGTTTTGAATGAGAAGAACATCATTTGACCACATTCCATATTGCATTTTTCTATGAATAGTGACTGTAATTCACATGGTACAGATAGGTATAGTCTTGAAACTACTTGGAGAAGTTGAAGGATGGTCTTATATTTCAAATTATTTTTATTTGGCATAAATTCATCAAGTTTTGTGCAAGATATTGCAGTTTTGGCAAGTGTAGATCTGAACCCTGCCTAAGGTTTCCAACAACCCTTAAAAATTCATATATTCTGTTTTAACTTTCCAAATTTGCTAAAAATTGGTGAAAAGTTTTGTTTTGATATGTTCTAAAAACATTTTAACGTAAAATTCATAGTTTTCAATTTTTATGGAGATATAACGACAATATGCTTGCATCTGTGTGTAAACAGTACAAAATAACCCTAGTTCCTTGTTGCTATGAACAATCTATGCATTACTTGTTGATGGAAGGGTGTAGAACCATGTTGGAATGTTGTTGTGGGATTGCACTAGTGTGATAATGCATGTGAAAATTTTTCTTGCCTTGTTTGAATTCATTTCCTTAATACACCTAGTGGACGCAAGACCTATATTGCATGATTCATGGTGTCAAGCACTTGATTTGGACTATGTATGTTGGTAAACCATTGGAGTATGTTGGGATAGGTCTGAATACATCTAGCTTCCCTCACTCCATATTTTCTTTAATGATAGATAACCATTAGAATGCTTCCCCATGTTTTAGGCTTGAAAACACATTGCCTAGTGTGAACAAATGTGCATATTTGTAGACTTGGTGTTGAGATCTTGTTTGAAGGTGTTTGGGATGTTATTGTGAGTCCTTCCCCTCTGCATCACTTCTAAATCATGATTAAAACCCCTCAATAATGTCCAATAATGATCCATTTCAATAAATGTTAAAACATCATTTACTCCTATGCTTAAAGACATTGGAAATATCTCCAACACAATTCATGAGGACCACATTCCAGGTCCATCCACCAATGATGATGTTGATGATGCCTCTATAGTACCCAATGATTTGAAGGAAATATCTCAAGAATTTATTCCAAAGCATGATCAACATCTTACACCAAAGTCTAGCAATGGTCCTTTCCAAGACATATTCGCATCCTTTGACCTCATGGTTGCAGATATTAAAGGAATCCTCAACTCATCACTTGATCCAAATCCACTTAAAGATCAAGAGAATATTGAGCCAATTCCCATGCCTAATAAAGAAATCCAAGAACCCTTTGCAAACAATCTATCATTTGAAATTGATCCATGTGAAGAACATGAACCAAGGCATAGTGAAGATAACACCACACATAACCAAGATCAAGAATCAGTAACTCCAAGATACTACCATAATCTAATGGGCATTCTCCAATCCATGTACAAGATGTCACAAATTATGATCATATATATATATATATATCACCTACTCCTCCATCTACCCATGAGATGCTTACTTCTAATGGACACGTAGATGATCTTCAAAAATAAGAGTCTCCTACTCTCAACATCATTATCAATGAGCAAGAGTCTTCAACTCCTAAATTCCTAGCGATAGATCAAAGAAAAGCATAATCAATGGAATTTAATGGTAACCATGGACAAGAACCTTACAATAACTGTAAAGAATCAACACTTCTTGAGGAAGCATGAAAATCGGAAACATCCCCCATACAGATTGAATACATTGAGTATGAGGATATTGACCATTATCAGAACAAAGGACTATATTTACAGAAATGTAGTATCTTCAAGTCAGCAAAAAAAATCAGCAATCTTGCGTAGGTCTTGGTTTTACAAAAATCAAAGAATCCAAGCATGACAGTGATACAATACTGGGGGCAACTTTGTCTAGTGCAAACACCTACATGGGGAGCATAAAGAGTCCTTATGATAAAATTGCTACCAATGCTATAATTATTCATATCATGAATCATCATCCACACATTATCCCATCCACAAATTGTGACCAACCACAAGAGAAAAAGTTATATTAAAGAAAGGTACAAATTATTGAGGTAAAAGAAGCATTGAAGCAAAATGGAAAAATCAAATTCAAATGAATACCAAAGAATACAAAAGAAAAGAATCCCTATCAAGGTATGTTAGTCCTAATATATGAAAAATAAAAGTACAACATTGCAAAAGAAGCTTCAAGATCAACCTATAAGATATATAAATTTTTTGGTCACAATCGAATCTCCATATCCACCCACCATTTCTCATACTCCCAAGTTTGCAAAAACAAATATTCCAAACTGTCAGTTCCAATCAATCTAAATCTCATATCTCTCAACGTACTTCACCATCAACTTTGACATTCATGATATCCAACTCTTGCATTAACCATGTGTTGACAACAACTCTTTATGATAAGGACTCTAAGGGAACCCTATTGCAATATGCACATCTAGACAAGGCCATCTCCGATATTGCCAAAGAAAACAAGAGAATCGAAGGGTTACGTTCAAGAAACCGTATCCTAGAAAAGAAACTCCTCCAAGAAGGATATCATTGACACATCATGACAATAACAACACCTATATCAAAATCAACAATAGCTATAATCAAAACCACCATGTGGTTCAATATGAGCTTAAAATATTCAAAAAAAAAACTCAAGAAAAAAATTATCCTCTAGTAAAAACTACTATGGTAGCACAATGGGAAAGTACCATGATGAAAACCTAGCAAATAGACGTCATGTGTAGAATCAAGCATCTACGAAAGCCAATTCAGGAGGAAGCATCTTATCCCATCCATAATAAATTCATTCATCCATGAACCATCTATCCAATCCATGTTCACCAATCGGCATCCATATTCAAAATCATCTTGATTTTAGTTGAAGTTTGGTGTACACTTTACACTTGCTTATGGTAAATATCCTGACATGGGTCATTCTCATTGATCCTACCCAACATTATTTGAGCCATGAAGCATTATCTAAATGACCATCCTTTATCCAAACTAGTTATCTTATCACAAGATAATCCTTGGCATCATTTGCATGACTATCATATCCATTCGTCCATTCATTTATCCATGCATCCACCCATGAAATTCCATACATTGCTAGACACTAAGAGTAGATAGTTACATCTTGCTTTGACAATAAATAATGATCTATATTCTTGAAATCATAATAAAAATTAGTATTTGTATATTTAGGGTATTCTGCCATCTCAGTTTACACATACAGAGATTATTTTCATAGAATAAGGGAGTATGCAAAACATGCCAAAGTTGTTCTCTACATATTATAGACATTTTGTATATAATTCAAACAAGATTATATATATTATACACTACACTTCTTTTCCATGTTTACTTCTGTATCTTTTCCATGTTCTAAATTTGTATACTTTTGTAGTGTCGACAACGATCATCCTACCGATATATTATTGTCTCAACAACAACTACTTTCAATTTTAATGCAACTTTTCCCATTTAGATAAAGCTAGCTTTGCATTTATGTTGTGATTCTGCTAACTTTTTGTCAATCTACAAATATGTCATACATCTTTTAAAATTTGCAAATCACAATTAAACTTGTTTTAAATCTTTCGTTCAATTTCTAATCTCCAAATGTATATTACAAACAATCTGTATATAATTCAAACAAGATTGTAAGTATTTTACACTACAGGTCTTCTTCTGTTTACTTCTATATATTTGTATATAATGTAGTAGAAAGTCCATTCCAAATATAAGATCTATGTTGAATGATAGGGTGATGCATAAGAAGGAATTTCTATTCTTCTACCACAATAAAAAGATGGCATGGGCATTCAGGATGTCAATCACATTACATGGAGCAACTATGAGCATTTAAGTATCAGGATCAGAAGCATAGTATAGAGAACATTGAAACTTAAAAAAGACCCATGTTCTATTTTAAAAATGTCTCAAGAAATGCCACATCAAGGTATGCAATGCTTTTTTGAATATGCGAAAAATGATTTTTTATCAAATTAAAAATAATAAGTAGTTAATCATTTTTTATCCTCGTAATAGGCAGCCTGTTGAGAAGATTGAAACCAATGTTGGGTTAGAGTGCGGTGAGATGAGTTTAGTTGACAGGCAGCAGATGACAGGTTAAAGAGGAAACAAGTGGAAGTATAATTAGTGCAACGGGATCATCTGTCCTCTGAAAAGAAGTGAAACTTGAGGTGAAAGGGCAGTGAAGTTAAATCAGATTGTCCTCTTTCCTCAGAATTGTCACTTGCTAAGCATTGACTTGGTAGAAGCTAAGGAGAAAGAAAAGAAGCAAATCAAACTTGCAGAAGACCCTTTTATTGCTCCTAAACAACCTGACAGAGAAGATCCTGATGACAGTGCTGGGGATGACATTCAAGCATAGGGCAGCTCATGATTGTGCAGTTGGATTTTAAGTTGTTTGTTGATGTTTTAATAGGGTGTTTAATCCTTTGTTGAATATGCCTTAAACTTGCAATTTTGGTTTTAAGAATGGGCTGCCCCTTGGTGACCCATACATTAGTTTATAAGACACTAGTATCATTTTGACTGCTATATTTGTCTCTGTAGACTTCTTGTATTTAGATAAAAGAAAAATCCAAACTCAAATGCCTATGCCAATATCCTTCCAGCATTCCTAAAATGGAGGATTTGGAACATGATATGATGTTCACTGGAAATAATAGAAAATGGAAGTTATGATTCTCATGTTTGACATATTTGGAAAAAACAGAGGCATATAAAATACTCGCAAAATGTTTAAAGGAAAGTTATAAAGAAAATCTGTGTTATACATGATATTACAATCGCAATAGTTTATTTTATTCCCGCCCGCCCTTAGTAGGGGCAGAAGGCCGAGCCTGGTATTACTATACTTGTTTAGCCCGCTGGTGTTCAAGGATGTGGAACTGAATCCACACCTGAACTACAGTCATCATAACACCAACAAGCCAAGTCGCTGCAGTATCCCCCAATATGATCATCTACATTTATACACACGTCATTGCACTCATCCTCCCTCAATAACCAGCATACTCCGTGAAATCCACCGCTCATGGCTGCGCAATAGCCGTAGTAATCATAAAACTCCGACACTTGCAATCATCAACATAAGTAGTGGTGAATATCAACGTTCAAAACTATGTATTAATCTATTGATATTGAAGAGTAGAGGAGAATAAGTATTATTATTACCAGAAGCGAAAGCAAAACTCGCCGTGAGCAGTGAAAACAACAGAAACACGTATATGCCCTTCGCCATGTAAGCAACTGCAACTGCAAACGTATTCTGTGAGTAAAGGATAGGATTAGCTGCTTATATAGCTCACACACCCCAACTACTCTCCTTCGTGCGTTCCGAAAAATTTGGTTTATTTATTGTTATATTCAACCTTTATTGCCACCACAAATCCGATTTACAGATTCTTTTGGAGTAATCAGATATACGGCGATACCAAATCCGATTTTGAACGTCAACATCGAAACAATTCATAGGGGAGATGGTGAACTCGTAAATTCATCTTTATTCTAATTTTTTTTATTAATTTATTATTTTTTAAATAGAAAAATAAATATTGTTTGTTAAATCCAAGTGTTTCTTATATGAATGGGGATTGTTTATGAAAATCAATGATTGAAAATGGTAGAAAATGAATTTTTAAACTTAAAATAAATAATAAGTTTTAAATAAATATATATTGTTAGTGGATAGACTACATATAGTGTGAAATTTGAGTTTGAAATAAGTTTCACAACTACTATTGAGTCGTTGGGAAAAAAAGTTTCAGCTGCCATCAGCTATCATTTAATGGTGAAAGCCTCCAAAATCTCACTTATCACATAAAAGCCAAAGAAATATTGATTTCAGAACTGGATGGGAACATTCTATTTTATTTGTAGATAATAAGGAAAAAATCTAGATTTATCTAAGTTTATCTCATTTCGTTATTTAACACTTATTACTAATTATTTAATCCAACCACATGCAACTAGAATTTGCAGTGCATCCATGCACAAACACATATTGTCTAATATATTAACATACATATAGTTTTTTATGGGCATAATCCTTAAACCTCCTTTAGTTTGAAGTGGTAGTTAAAAAATAATATTAATAATAATAAATCAACAAATTGAGACATTTTTTTTTTTTAATATATTTCATTTTATTTTTCACTTTTTAAATTAGGTGTTACTTGTAATTTTTAATATATAATTATAATTTTACTTTTAACAATTTAATATAATTTATTTTTATTTTTTAATATTTTATTTAACATACAATTTTAGTTTTTAAAATTTAATTTATCTAATAACATTTTATAATATTGTTTTATTTGTTAAAATTGTTTGTAATAAATTAATTATATTTTTAGGTGCATATGTTATTAATATTTCAATTCTAATAAATTAAAAAGTAGTTTTTATTTTTTATTTTATTATTTATTAACTTAATAAGTTTATTATTTGTTATTAATTTTTTAAAATTATTATGTTTATTAATATTTGGATTTTGATATACTTTTACTTTCCGTTTAGTTTATTTTAGTTTACTTTTTAATTTAGATTTAAGTTTGAAATTTATTTTTATTATTATTATTTTTTAATAAATTATAAATAATAACTAAAAAAATATTACAATTATTTAAATTTATAATGATTTATCTTATTAAAAATTTAATTATTATTTAAAATAATGCTATTTTGGTTTTTTTTTTACAATTTATATAATAAAATGAATTTCAAACTTAAAATATAAATTAAAATTTATAAAGTGAGAAAGAGAAGGTAACTTTTGATTAGTTGTTTCATGCCAACAATCAAAGGATATCACATCCCTAGGAAGTTATGCTGAGGGTAGAATGTGAGTTTATTAAGGATATGCCAATTCACCTTTAAAACCACTTTAGTGTACCCATTACACACTTAGGAGGAACATTAATATAGACAAAAAGAGAGATACCCATTGCACACTTGGGAGGAAAATTGATAGAGAGATAAAGAGAGAGAGACAAAAAATAGAGGTATAGATATAAAGTAATACATATGGAGATACAAAGAAATAGAGATAGGAAGAGAGATAAAGAAAGAGATAGAGGAAAAGAGAGAAGAGGAGAGAAATAGTTATATATAGTCACATAAAGAGAGAGATCGAGAGATAAAGAGAAACAGGAGACAAAGATATGAAGAGATATCTCTCTTTCTCTTCCCATATATATATATATATATATATCTCCATATGTACCTCTCCCTACCTCAATCTATATTTGTCTTCCTCTCTCTATCTTTCTCTATATAACTTCCTATCTCTATCTTTCTATCACTCCCTCTCTCATTCTCTCCCTCTCTCTTTGTCTCCCACACTTTCTATCTTTATTTCTCTCTCCCTCTCTCTCACCATTTCTATCTCCATATCTATCTTCCTCTCTATCTCTCTCCCTATCTCTATCCCTTACCTCTCCTTACACCTCTTTCTCTCTTTCCCCTCTATATTTCCCACTATATATAACTATCTCTCCCTCTTTCTATGTATATCTCCCCTTCTCTCCTTATCACTCTCTCTTTCTATATCTCTCACCTTCTCTATCCTCTCTCTATTTCTCTCCCTCTCTCCCTCCCTCTATCTATTTATATTTATCACTCCCTCTCTATATCTATTTTAATATCTCCTTCACTTAGACACACACTCCTTGTTTTTCCTTCCCTATCTCTATCTCTATATCTCTTTCACTCACACACGCATAGATGGTTTCTCCCTCCCTATCTCTATCTCTCTCCCTCTATCTATTAATTATCTTTATCACCTCCTTTATCTCCCACTCTTTCCCCATATATTTCCATCTTTCCATCTCTCGTTGTCCCTCTCTACTTATATCCGATGATCTTTGTCTCTCTCTTTAGAGAGAATTTGATTGTGGGATAGTTTGCTTACTTTATTATGATTCCAAGCTCAAATTTGTTTCTCAACTCAATCAAACTAGAATAAATTCCCCCATATATCTGGTTTTTATTTAGGTAAGCATCCCATAACCAAAGATATATGGGAGTAATCCCTATCTATTTTCTTCTAAATAACTCCTAGTCATTCATACACTAGACTCATTTGAAATGTGTCCTAAAAAACTCAATTATTTGAAGGCTTAATGTGTAAGTATTAGATTGAAAAAAGTGTTAAATATGGACCATGTATGAACATTGCATCTAAAATACTAGATTTTAATGAGTTCACTATGAGAAATATAGAATTGAAAGGAACAATAAATCATGCTTGTTAGAGATCTCACCTACGGGGGATTCTATAGACTAAACTTCAATATTGATACTAGAGCTAAATTCTACGTAAATTAAAGTTTAATGGAGCTTTATATTTGTAGGATTCCTTGATAAATACCTCTTATGAATACTAGAAGAAAAAATTAGGATAAATGATGCATGAATGAAATCTCACATTTATTGAACTCTACAAATGCATTTAGTATAGATTGTCAAACCAAAGTATAAGAATATTAATTGATTTTCTATTTATAGATATATTTAGATTAATTCAATTATAAAGCTTAGAATGAAAACAAAAGAAAAAAATTATAGAATTCTCAAGTAGATGGAAGTAATTAGACATTGGAGGGTGTTGGTGCTTCCAACTCATTCCCAAAGATATCTTGAGATTAATCAATTATTATTCTTGAAGGCAAGGGAGGTTGGTCAATGAACAAGGAACTCACTCTTCTGGTAAATTTCCCTAGCACTTTAGTCTGAACAAAACCTAGGTGGGTTCCCCTTATGGTATCACTATCAAAATATGAAGTGTGACTATTAGATGATACCTAGAAGATATTATTCTCATACATTTATGAAAATAATTCCCAAATTTAACTCATAAAAAATCAATAATTCTCTTTGACTCCTAAACCTTTCCATGACAAGTGAGAACAATAACAAATAATTTGTAAATAGTTTAAATGATTTAAATATTTGAGTGCATTTTGGTGTTTGAGAAATTATATTGTTTTCAAATAATTTCCTTAGGGCTAAAGAGTATTATAATCAAATAATTTTCTCATAAAAAAACATAGACATAGGTCTAGTGGCTTATTAAACATCATTAAATTGTAACAATGTAACCTAAAAATGGTATGTACTATGATTCTAATTAGAAATCCGATGCAAAAGTATTTGGGTGTACTCACAATTGACATCATAAAAAAAAATAGTTTGGTTTATTTGTTTAAGTTTCATTTTTTATTTTCGAAATGTTACTCAACTCAATTTTGGTGGTCGATTGTGAAAGAAGTTGAATGATGTTTTATCATTGATTGAATTTATGCTATATATTAATATACATTTGAAGGTTCATCGCATGCAATTTCATCGAGCCTCTTGAATATTGACTATGTCAAATAAATGAAATATTTTCCCTATTTTAATGTATTGGTGTATTATTCTTTTTGTGAAATAATGTTCACTCAAAATTTTCATATGACTCTTTTTAGCATTTACAAATAAAATGAAATCATTGAAAAAAGAGAATTCAAATAATCAAAACCAAAACCAAAAGAGGAGTCACAAGTTTTAGGAAATAATAATAAAAAAATGAAAGGAAAATAGAGCATATGTTAGGGGGAGCTAAGAAAATATAAGACATTTTCAAATTTAAAAATGAAATACAAAAAATTGTAGATAAATGAAGAGATGTGTAGTTGGGATAGGGTGTAGCATCGTAGATTGTCATCCTTAAAATTTTTACCCTGTATTTTACTCCCCCTATGTGACTGGACCTAATTGTACACCTAATTTCCTAAATTATGCATTCTTTGGCCCATTTGTACATTATCAAGAAAACCCATGTACAAAAACTTAGCAAAAATTTATTATTTTATTCTTGACACCTTACATCCCACAAAAAAGGGCTGGGACATAGTTGGTCTAGGTGACTTGGTCCCCCATTTTTACCTCCAAATTTTAATGTCAGAGTTGGCATTTTATTATTTGAATTTCAAATGTCAAATATTGACTATCAAGATTTTATTTGGGAGAAATTATATTAAATTCCTATAAGTACCTAGTCAATGCATCATTTGAAAACTAAGTGGGGAAATATAACAAGATTTATTGTCACTTGAGCATCATTAAGAGCATTCTAGAGAATATTTGCATCATTTAAATAGAAAAGCATCGTGTCAAGTTTTATGTGATTTTTCATGTTCATACATTATCATTTGATTTGTGAGGACTAATGCTTGTAGGTATTTCAAGAAAATCCAGTCAAATTGACATCAAGCCTTAAGAAGATTTGTATGACTTCATTCTTTCAAGGAAATCAGACCTAGGTGGTAAGTTGCAATCCATTATTGTTTCATTGTTTGTTTAAATCATTTAGCCTCTATCCCTCAAAAGGATCGGCTTGCTTTTATCAAATTTTCCATTGTGGAGGTGGAAACACCAACATCAGTTTTGAATGAGGTACTTGCCCCTATATAGCACAACCCTTCCTCTCTATTTCAATGTGTAGGTTTCAAACCTAAAGAAGTTTGGAGAAGCTTGAAGGTAATTATTTCAATGTTGCATTCAAACCCTACAACTTGATAATATATAAAAACTTGATTATCTAAGCAACTGATGAAGACTCTATAGTGAAAATCAAAAGGAAGAAGGCTCTAATTTGGCTCCCAAGGACTATGGAGATAGATTTTAGATTTAAATACTAAGACATAGTTGCCATGGGTGACTTGGTCTTTTAATTTTTGCTCCAGATTCATAAGACAAGTGCACAAAACTTTGCTCAGTCTATTTTTTATTCCTAAATTTTTCTATGGCATTCTAGATTTGTTGTTTTTGCATCAGAATGAATTATTGGAATCATTAGAAAGTCAAATAATTATATTCCACTCTAAAACGTATTCCAATTTTGGTGAAGGGTGTATTGACTCACCTTTTAGGTTGTAAGATAGTCTTGCATTCTTTTCCAATCCATCAAACTCTACTACCTCAAATGTAAAATGATATTATAGTGAAAAAGGATATTGAGATCCTAAAGTGAAATCTTAGGGTCTCATTTTTTCACCATATCAGGGGAAAAAAAGAATAAAATTATAGTTTAAAAAAAATACACATCAACTTTGAGTAGAGGAAGGGACACACCAAGTAGGTTAAAGGAAATTGGTAAAAAATTTGATAAAAGAAATAAGGTAGATTATCGAGGGAGTTTCCATACATAGTATTACATTTTTAAAATTAAATTGAATTCAAAATATATATAACATGTTCATAAATTAAGTTTGGAGGGGGTCTCAACATTGGGAAAGAGAAGATAGTTTCCAGATTAAATGTAGATTGGGAGAAATGAAATAGGGTCATACCATAGAGATGGAAGTTTGAAATAAAAATGCAAATAAAATGTATACAAAAGATTAAAGAGAGGGAGATGCAATGTTTCAAGAATAGAATGTAAGAAAAAGAATTGAAGAGAAAGGGAGGCAACATGAAAGAATTGAGAAAAAGAGAGAAAAGATAACACAATCAAAAAATAAATTCATAAAGTATATAAAAATGACATAGAAGATGAAGAGAGTTTGGATTGCACCAATTTTAAAATGAACAAAAGTTGAGTTACACAAAAAAAAAGTGTTCACTTGATATGGAAGAATGTAGAGAATAGATGATTTGATGATTCTTAGTAAAATTAAACTTGTAACTTATAATTTTTTGTAAGTTGTGAAAGGTGGAATCTATTAAATAATTTAATTACAAATAAATTTTGATAGCACTTAAATTTGAATGTCATTAGAAGTTGAATGCCTATGATATTTTTAGTTTACATACATTTTATTGTGAAATCTACAATTGGATTCAATTGAAAAATAAGTTTTTTGAATTGAGTTGTTGTTTGGCTGCAAGA
Source organism: Sequoia sempervirens (assembly GCA_007258455.2). Lineage (NCBI taxonomy): Eukaryota > Viridiplantae > Streptophyta > Pinopsida > Cupressales > Cupressaceae > Sequoia > Sequoia sempervirens. The sequence continues at coordinate 68,728,009 of VDFB02168118.1, forward strand.
TTGGGTAGCTTGATAAGGTAACCCATTTTCATAATACATTAAATGGTATTAGAGCTAGAAGGTCATTGGCATGGTGAGAAGAGTCTAGTATTATTCAAAGAGTTGATTTATTAGAAGTGTTGATTATTTTTCCTTGAAAACATGATGTAATAACATTGCCTATTGATTGAAAATGAGTGAAATATAATTGTAGAGTGTGCAAGTATGTTGTCCTCAAATAGAGGTTAAGGTCGGGTAGAAGGTGGACAGATGGTGAAGTGTTTCTTCTAGAAAAATTTTTTTGGTAGAGGATAAGCAAGTGATTTTTGTTGCAGATCAATCCTATAATTGTTGAGGGACATGTAAGCCTATAAGGAAATTTTTGAAGTGGAGGAAGATGCATTCAAAAGAAAACTTGAGATGAGTCATGAGGAGACCTTTGAGAATTGTGTTCTTGGAACAATATTGAGAACTTAGAAGAGGGAAATAGAAAGCTCCAAAAGGAATTGAAAAAGATTAAGGAAAGATTTGATGTATTGGAGATTAACTAGTACACAAAGGATAAAATAAACAAGAGAAGGTTTGAAGAGAGATGTGTGAAGATAAAATGCACTTGAAAGAAGATACTATGAGGACTAGAGAAAATAAATGTTGCAACTCCTAGATAGAAGGGATATATGGAAGGAAAAATATCTAAGAGTAGCCTACACAAGTGTAGATAGCACAAGTAAGGAGAAGAAACAAAATGAGTATGAGAAAGAAAGGAAACATGTGCAGATAAAAAAAAAACCCCATGGATGTGTTAACATTTGTAAGAAAATTTACAGTGCAAAAAATAGAGAAAAATAATTAGAATTATTTTAACACAATATTTACATGGAAAACTTAGTAAAATTATACCAAGAAAAAACCACGAGCAAAGATCTTTCGTATTTTATTTCCCAAGAAATTTGCAATTAGAACAATCTTCTAAAAAGTTACAGAAAATGAGACTTCAATAGAGTATATGAAATCTAAGTTGCAAAGTCCTTGTCAAACACAACTTTTTGAAAATAGAAAGTGCGACTCATACAAATGTACATGCTGAACATTTTTCAAAATGGCTAAAATTAGTCCCAAAAAAATTCATCTTGTGAATAAATCCTCCTAATAAAAGATCAATGTTAGTGCTGCCAATCATCAAGTAACATAGAATCCTAGAGAACTTCTACACCAGATGAACTTCTCTCTACCAATGGTCTTCGTCAAAATATTTTTTGGGTTTAGATCAGTGTGTATCTTGGCCAAAGATATTTTTCCTCCTTTCACCACCTCACGTAAAAAGTGATATTGAATATCAATATTCTTTGTTCTGGCATGATATGTTGAGTTTTGTGCTAAGTGTAAAGTATTTTGGCTATCATAATGCAACACCATGTTGTCTAGATTTACACGCAATTCACCCAAAATTATATGAAGCTATATTATCTCCTAGTTATCCTATGTTGGTACCATATATTTAGCTTAAGTAGTAGAAAATTCCACCACTGTCTATAACTTTGATACCTAGCTAACAACACCTCCAACAAAGGAGAAAATTTAACCTATAGTGGACTTTCTCTTATCTATGTATCCACCAAAATTTGTATCCACATACCCATTAACCTGAAGATGACTCCCATTGTAATAGATAGTAAAATTAAAAGTGTCTCTTAAATACTTGAGAATCCACTTCATAGTCATCCATTGCTCAAGACCTAGATTCACTATTTAATGATTGACTACTCGCAGTGCTTGTGCAATGTTTGGTCTGGTGCACACCATGACAAACATAAGACTACTAACTATTGATGAGTACAATACACGAGACATCTATGTCTTCTTTGCTTCTGTGCTAGGGAATTGTTCTGAATACAAATTAACATGAATAGGAAATGGAGTACTAATTGGTTGTGCATTTTGCATAATGAAGTGCTACATAACATTCTCCACATAAGTTTTTTGTGACAACCATATTTTCCCATTATGTTTGTCTCTTTGTATACTCATACCAAGAATCTAATTTTCTTTTCCCAAGTCCTTCATCTCAAACTCCCTATAAGTAGAGCTTTCAAATGGATTATTTTATTCATGTTGGGACTTGTTACCAACATATCATCAACATACACAAGAAAAATAATAAAATTGTAATCATCATACCTAGTAAAATAGGTACAATGATCATCCTCACATCTTCTAAAACCCAAACTCATCATGAAGGAATCAAATTGCTTGTACCAACACCTTGGCTCCTATTTTAAACTATACAACAATTTTCTCAACCTAAAAACAAGATTCTCTTTGTCTCTTTCCTCAAAACGGGTTGCTACATATAAATCTCCTTTGAGAGATCACCATGCAAGAAGGCCATTTTTACATCTAACTATTTGAACTCCAAATCAAAACTAGCAACTAGAGCTAAAACATCTCTAATAGTAATTAACCTAACAAGTCAAAAAAATTCATCAAAATCAATACCAAACTTTTTTGCATGCCCCTTGGCCACAAACTGGGCTTTATACCTCTCCAAGTTATCATTTATGTCCCTTTTCAATTTGAAGACCCACTTGTTCCCAATAGATTTTCACCCCTTAGGCAATGGTACAAGCTTCCATGTCTTGTTCTTATGAAGAGCTTCCATCTTGTCTTCCATGGCAACTCTCCACTTGCTTGCACATTCAGATTCACAAGCTTCTTGATATGAACTAGGTTCACCAACATCAACTAGTAATGCATAAGCAAAAAAACAAGTAGGAGAGTACTTTCTAGTGCTTTGGATACTCTAGTGGACCTCCTTACAAGGGGTAATATATCACTCTATGACATATTTGGTTGTTGTTCACCTTGATGATTTTCATGTGGTACTTACAGATTATCATCATAACTTTCCACCTCAACTGGAATAACTTATGTACTTTGAATTGTTGGGTAAAAGCACAAACATGTGTCACACGTTATAAAGGAATCAACCAACAACAAAAAAAATTCTGAACTTCAACCACATAAAAGTGGTCTTTATGTTTTGAATTTAAAAATGATGTAAAATAATGAAATGTAGAAATTTTGATGAAGTTTATTCCTATAATTTTTTAGAATTTAAAAAAAAAAATCATTACTTTTTATCAATTTAAGAACATATTTTGGAATGCTGAAAATTTCAGAAAAAAGTGATTTCATGGGCTGTCAAGAAATAAAATGAAAAAAACTTCATTTCTCCCTTCTTTTTTCTCCAAATAGGTAACTTCAATATCTTGTGCATGGAAAAAAATTTCAAATTTTGATGTATATTTTTCTCGTAGTAAAGTTTTAAAGTCAAATTTGTCAGAATTCGATAGTTTTCATGGGTCGTCAACTATTGTCTATTTTTTTAATCATTTTCAAAAACCAAATTATACCCTTTTGAAGAAGACTCTCTCCTCTTGTGCCCCATATATTTTTAAAAAAAATTAATATGTTTTACTATTTTTTTTTAATTTCTAATCAACATCTTTTTTAACTTTAACAACCTACTTGCATTATTTTAAAAATAAAATATATTAAAACTAATCAAAATATTAAAAAATTACATATTTGGATTCATCACTCTGAGCTCTACAAAAGGGTATTTTTATTTTTTGCAGAAAAATTATTTTGACTGAAGAAATACTTTAGTTGAAGTTGAAAGTTTCAAAATTTTTTGAAAAAAGATGAGTTGGCTGCCAATTAGGATGCCACACAGAAAGTTTTGGTAGAAAGGGTTTCTATAGAAAGGGTTTCGCCCAAAACCCTTTCTATAGAAACCTTGCACATTAAGAAATGCAATTTCAAAGCCAATTTTAAAGCAGGAAAAGAAAAATTTTAATTTTTTGGGATTCGGGCGAAACTTATTCGACTGAAACCCTATGTGCCACGTATAGGCCACATGGTTTTGATTGAAACCTATTTGGCTGAAAAATTTTCGGTTGAAAATATTTCACTCGAAACTATTTATTTGGCCGAAAGTGTGACACAGTTTTGTGCTTTTACTCTGTTATTTACCTCTTTGCATGGATTTATCATTAAAATAAACATCTAAGCTAACTATAACATTGTGGGAAGTAATATCCCATAACCTGTACCCCTTTGTGCCTTCTACATAGCCAAGAAAAATGCACATTGTAGACTTCACATCCAACTTATTTATATTCTCTTTAGGAATATGAGCATGAGCATTAAAACCAAATACACGAAGAAAAGAATAATCAACAGGTTTACCTGTCCATACTTCTTAAGGGATTTTATTGTCAAGAGTTGTAGTGGGTGATCTATTGATCAAGAAACGGGTTGTAGAAACAACCTCTGCCAAAAATTTATGCTTTAAGCCAATGATTCTCAACATACATCTGGCTCGCTCCATAATTGTATGGTTCATGCATTCAACAACACCATTTTTTGTGATGTCTTAGCAAACCATCAATTGCCTTACAATACCAAAATCACTACAAATGTGGTAAAACTCTGCTAAAAAAAATCCTCCTATATTATCTATTCTCAGACATTTTATAGTCTTACCCTTCTAATTCTCTACCAGATCTCTAAACTTCTTAAAATAAGAAAAAAAATTAGACTTCTTGAGAAGATAAATCCACACCTTACAAGATTAATCATCTATGAATGAAACAAAATATGATGAAATCCCAACATATGTAACTGGAGCTTCCCAATTATTTGAATGAATTAATTCTAACACATCTTTACTTCTAGTAGTACTTCTAGAAAAACTCAATCTATTCCATTTTTCAAAAAAACAATTTTCACAAAAAATTAAATATTTTCATTTGGCACATAGGAGAAGATTTCTATCTAGTATTACCTTGAAACCACATTCACTCATATGGCTTAGCCATTGATTCTAGGTTGATACAGATTCCATTTATTCATCATATGTCACTAAAACTTCTCCACTGCTAGTTTCCCCAACTAGATTGTAGAGATTGCCTACCTTTAGCACAACCAACACACCCTTTGTTACCTTAAGAAAAATATTTTCACCACTGAATTGATAACCTTGTTCATCAAAAACTCCAAGAGACAACATGTTTTTCTTAAATAATCCTGGTACATGTCTAACATGTTGAATAGTCCTTACCATTTCATCAAACATCTTGATTCTTATTTCACCTTCACCAATAGCTTCACAGGGGTTGTCATTACCCATGTAAACCATACCTCCATCACATGATCAATAAGAAGAAAAATAGTCTTTGTGTGGAGTCATATGAAAGGAGGCACTAGAATGAAGAATCCAAACATGAAGTAGAGAACCTCTCAGGTTAGCTATTAATACCTCTCCATCTTCCAATTGTGTTTGAACTTTTGTTGTGTTTTCCTTAGATTCCTTTGAAGTAGATTTTTCTTTTCTTTCTTTTTGCATGCTGCAATCCTTTTCGACATGTCCATTTTTGCAATAGTTCCAACATTTGATTTAGACCTAGTTTTTCCATGCTCAGTATTTCATATTTACTCAATTCTACCTCTTGTAATTAGGGTTTCATTAGAAGATGATCCAAGAGATTTCTTCTTCCTATAATCTTCATAAATTACAATAGCCACCACATCTTAAAAGACCAATTTCCCACTTGGATCTGAGTTACTAAGATCCATAACCAATTGATCCCAAGTTTTAGGTAATGAGCACAATAAAATTGCTACCTTATCCTCTTCTTCAATTTTCACCCCCACTGAATCCAACTTGCTTTTCAGTGTGTTAAAATAATTTAGATGATCTATGATAGATAAACTGTCATGCATTATCAAATTATATAACTTCCTATGTAACAAAATTTTATTTTCCAATGACTTTGTCTCATATAGATTTTTGAGCTTAGTCCACAAGTCATGTGTAGTTTTCTCCTCTACAAAATTGAATAGTACTAAATCTGCTAGAGATATTTGGATTGTTGCTCTGGCCATGCTATGATTTTCATTCTAATCTACATAAGTCATGGCTGCAAGTTTTGATGCTATCCCTTTGAGAGTTAGGTAACATCCATCATGTACCAATAAAGATTGAATCTTTAACTTCCATAGAGAAAAATTAGAACCATCAAAATTTTACACCTCAAATCTGATAACCATGCTTCCTATCATTGTTTACTTCTAAAAAAACCTAACTTTTGCACAAACAACCTAGCTCTCATACCAATTGTAGGAAAATTTACAGTGTAGAAAATATAGAAAAATAATAAGCATTATTTTAACACAATATTTATGTGGAAAACCTAGTAAAACTATACCAAGAAAAAACCATGGGCAGAGATCTTTCGTATTTTATTTTTCAAGAAATTTGCAATTACAACAATCTTCTGAAAAGTTACAGAAAGTGAGACTTTAATAGAGTATATAAAATATGAGATGTAGAGTCCTTGTTGAACACAACTTTCTAAAAATAGAAAGTGTGACTCATACAACTACATGTTGAAAATTTGGTAAAATGGCCAAAAACAAAGAATCCCAAAAAAAATCCTGACATTGCTAAAAAATCCTTCAGGAAACACCTTCAACGTGGTTTCCTATAGGAAATGACTTCGACATGTAGGGGCTACAATATCCCCCTAGGACCCCTCATCATTACAAGCTTTAGTTGTATGTTAGATATCTATGCTGACTATCCATCACTGCTAGGATAACAATAAAATTGAATTCATATTCCAAAAACATTTCGTTATATACAGGTAGTAGAGAATTTGGAGCAATATGTCATGTGGATGACACTAAAGAAGGATAAATTTTCATGTTAAAGGATGAAGAAAGAAATAAGGAGAATATAAAATGTCTTTTAAAGCATATACAATTGGAGGTAGATGTTGCAGTAGTAGGGATCACAAAGGTATTATGTTCTTTTGAATTTTGTAAAAAAAAATTGTATGTTGAGTTTCCTACATAAGAGATGAAAGATATTTTGAGTAAGAGAATGGACCTAAAGAAAATATATTTTTTGAGGAAAATAATGCTATAATTGTATCAGTGGTTGGTCCTTTGGAAGACTTGAATGTATTGTAAAGTGTAGTTGAGAGTGAAGATGTTGTAGAAGCGACAAAGCAATAAGGAATTTACAATATTTATCATTCTTATGTTGAAGAAGATAATGAGAAGTATGAAGAAGAAAATATTGTTGTGATAGTAGAATTCATCGAGGTAAAGTTTAATTTGTATGAGTTTTGTGATGTTTTATTTGCAAATAATTTGCATGTTGAGATGAGTAAAGAGTTAGAGAAGGAAGATTGTTTAGTGACATAGTCGAATACACATACTAAATTTATGTATGTATAAGTTATGAGATATTGTGCATGTGAGATTTGGTGGATTTGGTTAGTATGTGATGGGATTGATCCCACAAAAGAGGAAAAAAGAGGAGAGAATTTTTGGTATTAAGGTGTCTCAACCTTAGAGTCATAACATTGATTTAATTGTTGTAATTTATGTATTTATTTTTATTATTTAATTGCCTATGGTGTCATGTCACTAATTGGGACCCACTAGCTGGCATCCCCGTTGGAGGTGATTGTATGACACATCATCATCCTAAGTGGACATAGGCATCCCACTTTGGAATCTGACATATGATAGATTCTATTATGTGCCATAAGACATCTTTGAATGCATGGGTGAAAATTGGTGCCCAAGTTGGGTTATGACAGGATGTAAGAGAATTAGGTATTTTTAGCTAGTTATGATAGATTCTCTTACTGTTGTAAGTGTTGTCAGCTATGATAGATTGTATGACAGCTATAAGATGTGTAAGGCATCTATCATAGCCTATTTTTAGCATATTTTGGGTGCCGAAGCTTGGAAGAAGACTGCTTGCATGCTTGAAACTTGTCAAGGGTGTAAGGGAATGTTGTACATGTGTCCAAATGCATGTCTAAGGCATTGAATGTTGTGCCTTTTTGTTTTGGATTCCTCTCACCTTCTAGATGCTTCTTGAAGCTTGTATCACTCTATTTATTGAGTTCCTTGAGTTGTAGAATGCATAGTTTCTTTGCAGGTAATGAAGTGTTGCCAGTATCACTCCAGAACAGGTGTTCACTTGTTGAAGAAGCTTGTACTTGGTGATATCTTATAACCATTATTTGAAGTAATAGAGAAAGTATTGTGCTTTTGGAGGCTGGGGTTTTTTACTCAAAAGGGTTTTCCCTACATATATTTGGTGTCACTGTTTTATGCTTTCTTGGTATTCTACTTCCATTATTCTATGTATGTACTTCTCTTATTGTAACAGTAAAAGGTGTTAATTGAATTTTTTTATAACTCTCCTCTGATTAGATTAGTGTAGGAAGTTGTTTTTGCTCACCCTACTTCCTTTCAATTGGTATTAGAGCCTAGCCAACCTTGGTTCCTTTGTTGGGTAGAAGGGTTTTTTGAGCTAATCACTGTTTCAATGGGAGTTTTGTAGAAGAGTGTATTTTGTGACCTTGTTGCAGGAAAGAGATGGTAGGCGCATCTAGGAGGATTGAGATGGAAAAAATTAACAGGGTAATTTTGAGTTGTGGAAGCTCAAAATGGAAGACATGTTAGTAGACCAAGACTTATGGCTTGCAATTTTTGGAACCAAACCTTCAGGCATGAAACAAGAGGATTGGGATCTCATGGATAGGAAAGAGAATGGTCTTATTAGACTCTATTTGGTTGATTCCATTCTCCTGAATGTCCACGAAGAGAAAAAAAATTCTTCTTTGTGGAAGAAGCTTGGTGATGTCTCTTAGGCTAAATCCCTAGTAAACAATCTTTTCCTGAGAAAGAATATGTATTCTCTGAAAATGGAAGATGGAGGATCCATTACAGATCACCTGAACTCTTTTAACATGCTTGTTGCACAACTGGGTTCCATTGGAGACAAAATAGATGAACAAGATCGTTGCATGCTCCTTTTTTGTTTGTTTCCAAACTCTTGGGATCACCTGGTAATAGCTATTGGAAGCTCACTACTTCCACCTTCAAGATGGATGAGGTTGTTACCTCATTACTATCAGAGGATATGTGAAGGAAGTCTTCTAAGATGACAAAGGAGGCCCTTGCAGTCTGTGGTAGACCAAAAGAGAGAAGAAAAAAGAAAGACAAGAAATCTAAGTCAAAGTCTCCTAGTAAGAAGTCCAAGGAAAAATGTTGGAACTGTGGTGAAGTTGGTCACATTCAAAAATATTGCAAGAAGGAGAAGACAAAGAAAAATAATTCTTTCTTTGATTCTGAATTTGAGAAATCATCCCAAGATGATGGAGAAGCATTTATTGCAACCTTGGAAGCCCATGCATCGGATGATGTGTGGTTGATAGATTCGAGTGCATCCTTTAACATGACTTCTCATAGAGATTGGTTCTTGAAGTATGCAAAGTACAATGGCAAAGAGGTGTACCTAGGTGATGACTCTCACTTGAAGATTGTTGGTCGTGGAAGAGTCAAAATCAGATTTATTGATTGAGGAGTGAAGGGGATTGATGGTGTTTTGCATATCCTTGGTTTGGCACGAAACCTGCTTTTTGTAAGTAAATTGAATGATTCAGGAGTGCAAGTTGTTTTCTTTAGTGGAGGATGCAAGATGACTAGAGGATATATGGTGTTGGTTAAGGGTGTTTGTATTGGCACTATGTTTTAGCTTGATGCATGCACTGTGCAATGCAATAGTTCTTCTAATGTACCGAAGAAGAGAACTTTGGATTCTTCATCAGCACCATCAGATTGTGCAGAGAAGAAGTGTGTTGCAGCTACATCCGATGGTCATGCATTTTGGGTACCTAAGGGTGCTCATTCCATGGAAATGAAGCTCCCTACAGAGAAGACAATGATATGGCACCAACGACTTGGTCACATTAGTAAGAAGGGTCTTAGAACCCTAAAAAATAAGAGACTTGTTGAAGGCCTTGATGATTGTAATCTCGAGTTTGACTTTTGTGAACATTGTGTATATGGAAAACAACATCATGTTTCTTTTTACTCTAGTTCTCACGTCTTCTGGGGTCTTGGATTATGTACATTCAATGTTTTTTGTTCTATAAATTTTCCTTTATTATCAAAATCTGTATATTTTGTTTCTTGCATAGATGACTATAATAGGACATTTATTTATTTCCTCAAAAGTAAAGTTGAAGTCTTTAGTCAATTTAAGGAGTTTAAGGCCTTGGTAGAAAATCAAACTAGTAGAACTATTAAGTGTTTGAGGATTGATAATGGCGGTGAGTTTTGTTCTGTGGAGTTTGACAAGTTCTGTATAGAGCACATGATTGAGAGACATATGACAACTCCCTACACTCCACAACAAAATGGATTTGCAAAGAGAATGAACAAAAATTTGATGGAGAGGGCTAGGATTATGTTGAGTGGTGCTAGCCTTGAACAAAAATTTTGGGTTGAAGTGATAGCCACTGCATGTTATTTGATCAATAGATCTGCTACATCAATGCTTGTTGGAAATACACCCATGGAGGCGTGGTCTAGTAAAAATCCTTCGATGAGACATCTCAGAGTATTTGGCTGTGAAGCTTACGCTCATGTTCCAATTGAGAAGAGGTCTAAGTTGGAGAACAGGGCTATTAAGTGTATCTCTATCGACTACGATGTCGGTGTGAAAGGGTACAAGCTTTGGGATCCATAAACACATAAGGTTCTCTATAGAAAAAGTGTGATCTTTAGAGTGATGAAACCTTCCACTGTTGAGTTGCAACCAGAGAAAGAGGAGAAATAGAAAAAAGAGGTAGTTCAGATTCCACCTACTTCAAAGAAAGAAGAACCAAGTACTCATGTTGGACTTGATGATGAGGAGAGCCCAAGTAGCTTTGAAAGTTTTGAAGAAGAAGGAGAACCTCAAGCTCATCCTTTGAGTCTAGGTCTACTCGAGTTAGGTAGAAACCAGAAAGGTTTGGTTATTCATTATTAGATTCCAGTTGCATATTTTCCTTGATTACTAATACTGATGAGCCTAGGACTATTAAAGAGGCTATGGGTATGAATGATTCAGATTCCTAGATGCAAGCCATGGATGAGGAGATGGCTTGATTAAAGAAAAATAAGACTTGGGATTTGGTACCTTTGCTTATTGGGCATAAAACTGTTGGTTGTAAATGGGTTTTCAAAAAAAAGTGTAGTCCTGATGGCAATGTTGATAAGTATAAGGCACAGTTGGTCGCTAAGGGGTATTCCTAGGTGGAGAGAATTGATTATGGGGGGATATTCTCTCCTGTAGCAATGTTGACGTCTATTCGACTTTTGTTGTCACTTGTAGTAGCGTATGACTTAGAAGTGGAATAGATGGAAGTGAAGACATCATTACTTTATGGTGATTTGGAGGAAGAGATATACATGTTATAGCCAAAGCATTTCATTGAAAAAGGTAAAGAAAATTTGGTTTGTAAACTAAAGAAGTCTCTTTATTGTTTGAAACAGTCTCCTAGAATGTGGTATAATAAGTTTTGATACCTATGTGTTGTCATTGGTATTTCATAGATCTAAATCTGACCATTGTGTATACTTTAAAACTAATAATGGTTGCATTCTCATTATTGTTCTATATGTAGATGACATGTTTATTGGGAATGATAAAAATATGATTTCACATTTGAAGTTTCAGTTGTTAGCACAGTTTGAGATGAAAGACCTAGGTGTAGCTAGGTACATTCAGGGAATGGAAATCATGAGAGATAGATCTAATAGAAAGATTTGGTTAAGCTAGAGCAAGTATGTGAACTCTGTGTTGGAGAGATTCAATATGGTAGATTACAGACAATTAGTTGCTCCTTTGATGCAAGGGATGAAGCTTTCTATGAATGATTGTCTAAAATATCCTATTGAGATGGAGGACATGACCAAAGTACCATATGCAATTTTAGTTGGTAGTTTGATGTATGCGATGGTGTGTATGAGACCAGACATTTCCCAAGTAGTGGGAGTCCTTAGTTGTTTCATGGCTAATCCTGGATGGGTGCATTGGGATGCGATAAAGATAGTTTTTAGATATTTATGAGGTACTTCTGAGTACAACTTATGTTTTCATGGTTATCCTACTGGACCTCAACATTTTGTAAGAATTTAATTATATGTGGATTCAAATTGGGTAGGTGGCATCAACAATAGAAGATCCACCAATGGTTATGTGTTTATGATGTTTGGTGGTGCTATCAGTTGAATGAGTAAGAAACAGGCCATAATCACATTATCCACGATAGAGGAAAAGTATATGGTAGCCACTGATGCGTGTAAGGAAGCCATTTGGCTTAAGAGACTGTGTTCTGATATTGGTTTAGATGCAAGTCAAATAAGTATTTGTTGTGACAGTCAAAGTACAATTTTTCTAGCAAAGAATCCTACCTTCCATGCCAGAACAAAGCACATTGATGTTTAGTATCATTTTGTTCATGATATGGTAGAAGATGGAAAGGTGAACCTGGAGAAGGTTGACACTTTGATGAATGTTGCAGATGCATTGAAAAAACCAGTGAGCACAAAAAAGTTTAGACAGTGTTTTGATTCCATTGGCCTTGGGGCCCTGAGTAGATGATTTTGTATGACTCTTGGTAGGTCTTCAACAAGTGGGAGAATATTGCGATTAAGGTGTCTCAACCTTAGAGTCCTAAAATTTATTTAATTGTTGTAATTTATATATTTAGTTGTATTATTTAATTGCCTATAGTGTCCTGTCACTAATTGGGACCCACCGGCTGGGTGGCATCCTCGTTGGAGGTGATTGGATGACACATCATCATCCCAAGTGGACATAGGCATCCCACTTTGGAATCTATGACATATGAAATATTCTACGACGCGTCATAAGGAATCTTTGAATGCATGGTTGAAATTTGGCACCCAAGTTGGGTTATGATAGGATGTAAGAGAATCAGCTATTTTTAGCCAGTTATGACATATTCTCTTACAGCTGTAAGTGTTGTCAGCTATGATAGATTCTATGATAGCTATACTATGTGTAAGGAGTCTATCATAGCCTATTTTTAGCATACTTTGGGTGCCCAATCTTGGAAAAATACTATTTGCAAGTTTCACACTTGTCATGAGTGTAAGGGAATGGGCGGGTGCATGAAGTTGGGTTACACTTTTGTGGCCAACTTCAAAAAAAGATTGGAAATGACATAACACGAGCGCGTTATAACGTACTCACATTATTTCATTTTAAAAGCAAAAAAAAAAGTGAAAGCTATTCATTTTCTCTTTTCTATTTTTCTGCTCTGCCCGTAGCCAAAAACCCTCATTTTCGCGCTCGCGTTATAGGAGGAGGCATTCTTCAAAATTCATCAACAATAGTTTCTTTTCATTCACAAAGATGGTGCCACGATGACGAAGAGGTGTAGGAGGTAAGTATTGTTTGCTATTTGTTTTGAATTTCTTAGTTTCAAGTTGATTTTGTTTGTTTTAGGTTAGATTTGATTTTTTTTTAATTTGTAGGAGATGCAAATAATCCTAAAAATCCTCAACAAGAAGAATAGGAAAATACTCAACAAAATCAACCTCCCCCACCAATCACTCAACACCCTCCTGGCACTCAAAAAAATTTAAGGAGTGAAATTGAAAACAACAAAAAAAAAATTGAGGATCTTATCAGTAGGTTGAGTGATCCAAATGCTTCAACCACAGAAAGAATGACACTAGCATATTCAATGAAAGAGATATTAAAAAATTTAGATTCAATAACCCAACAAATAACGGGATGGAAAGATAGGAGGCAAGAAGCTAGGGCATATTATGTAGATAAACTATCATATAAACAAGTAAAAGATTTAAAAATTACTAAAGGTGATTTGTGCTCTCTATTCACTGACCCTAGAACAAATCAAAATCTTAGCCTCAATGCGAAGAGGTTTCCTATTCATTAGTTCCACCACCAAGATATTAGGAACCATTTTTATGATAGGTGGTACTTGGTCTTTGATTACCCACCGTGCAATAATTGTGAAGTCCCCCAATATTTTCTTAGGAAACTATACAGTGAGTTCATATTGAACCAAATCCAAAATTATTTTGATATGAGGGAGTTCTAGGGGAGAGGTGGGGGCTCAGCTCAGGATAGGCCCAGTGCACAACCGGATCCTATGCGGCAAGGGAGACGACCTCTCGCTAGGCCGCCTCATGAGCACATTGTTATGCCTGCCATTGCGAAGGAGAGTACTGACGTAGAGACATTGCAGGTGATCAACACTTTGACCCGGAGTGTCATCCATCATACTATCCCTATTATATAGTGCCATCCAGGGGAGTCTTTGGGTGGTGGATTTCAAACCCATGTGTGTCAATCTTGTGGGGCGACTTGTTCATATGACCCCACCGAAACTTATGAGGCTGCTATGTAGGATCTGTATGCTGCTACGCAAGATCTGTGTGTTGCTACATAGGATCTATATGCTGCTACACAGGATCTGTATGCTGCTCCGTAGGATCTTTATGCTACTACACAAGATTTTTATGCTGCTATGGGGATGGAGAGGATGGCTGACATTTTGCATCGTGCATATGGCATTGATAGTTGGGTAAAAGTCAGCATTTCATTGAATTTAATTTATTAAATTTTGATTATGAAATACATAATTAACTAATTTAGTTTTATTATTTTAATAAAATTGCAAGGTCACAGTGTTGAGACTAGATACATTGGTCCTCCACCTACTTATTTCTGCAATACACCTATCAGTGGGGTATGTAACTAGTAAACAATTATAAATTTATTACATGTTAATAGCATTGTTTTATGAATGGTATTTTAATACATGTGATTTTGGATGTTGAATAGGCTACTATTGGCGGTTTCAAGGAAACACCTCCTAGTGCCAGTGGATTCACTCAAACATACACAGAGGTAATAAAATAAAGAGAACTTAACTAATGAATTCTACTTAATAGATTTGTGTAGTTTATATTCATATTGTTGGTTACGTTGCATTATACATCATTCAAACTCAAAGCATTACTTCAAATTCCATAACTAATAACTAGATGTTGATAGATGAAAAAATTTCAACTATACAATATAGTTGTTTAGAAAGTCAACATAAGCAACATGATGCAATTACTTCACATGGAGGCATGTTCTTGCAAAGGTGCACCACCATGAAAAACTATGGATGCTTGGAAAAAATCTATGAAACCATAATAGTAAGCAATAGCATAGACAAGGAAGTTAGTGATGCAGAGCATCATATCAAAACACTCAGTCATCAAGGTACATCTGATGCAGAGCATCCAACAAACACCATCAAAATCATTTCTTCAAGAGATTTCAATCCCAAATAGAATCAGGAGAAGATCAAATATAATTTCATCATAAATCTACTTTTCATTCAACCAAAATCCACTCAAATTCTCTTAGCCATTCCATAGGCCATCATTCATCATTCCACTAATCAGTATTACAATTGACTCATTCAAAGAAAAATCCATATTAAAGAAAACTTTGACTTAATCAATTAGATTCACATCATTCTCAACCACTATAAAAACAACATAAACCTGATTATTGACACTTGAACAATTCATCCTTTCATTTATTCACCAAGGAAAAAAATCAACTAAACCATACCTCACTATTATCAGTCCATTATCAAGTATTGTACTCACCATATTTTGACTGTAACAGTCTATTTACAGGTTACAAACTCCTGCTACAACAAAATCTTGATTATCATCTTGTGGTTAATCACCAATTTTCTCAAAAGGCTTCATAATAGTCACCCATCGAACCATCAAAGTCACCAAACCTATCTTATAAACCTTAACCAAATTTAGTAACATCAATCATATCATTAGTTTGATAGTAACCAAGCTCTCAATCATATCACAGAATCTTTGAAAGGATACAAGTCGGAAATGTTGAAGATAGGAGAGATTGCCACCCTAGGAGGTAGCTCTATTTCGTAAGCATTTTGGCCAAACTTGTAGACCACCTTGCAAGGTCCTATCTTGTTCATCATGAGTTTGGTATACTTTCCTTTTGGAAGTCTCTCCTTCTTCAAGTGTGCCATCACCAAGTCTCTAACCTTGAATTGGACATTCCTCTTCTTTAAATTTTCGTTTTCCTTATACTTCTCAACATTCTTTTGAAGGGTTTCCTTCACTTGTTGATGAATATCCCTGATTATAACAACAAAGTCCTCATCTTGAGCACTTCTCCTAGCAACTCCTTGTAGATATCTTAGTTCATAGACCACTCTAGGGTATATGCCATCGACTACCTCAAAAGGGCTTCTACCAATGCTCCTATTCAT
Source organism: Sequoia sempervirens (assembly GCA_007258455.2). Taxonomy (NCBI): domain Eukaryota; kingdom Viridiplantae; phylum Streptophyta; class Pinopsida; order Cupressales; family Cupressaceae; genus Sequoia; species Sequoia sempervirens. The sequence goes on from VDFB02168118.1 coordinate 68,744,220, forward strand.
GGAGTCATTATATGCAAATTCAGCCTGATGTAAAATCAGATCCCAAGCTTGTCCATTCTCCTTGGTAAGGCATCTTAAGAGGTTTCCCAATGATCTATTCACCACTTTAGTTTGTCCATCTGTTTTTGGATGGTATGTTGAACTAAAGGACATATTTTTTCCTTGAGTTTCTTCCACAAGGTCCTCCAAAAGTGACCAATGAATTTAGAATCCATGTCAGAAACAATGCTTAAAGGCAGTGCATGTATCCTAACAACCTCCTTAAAGAAGAGACCTGCTATATGAGATGCATCATTGGTTCATTTTCAAGGAAGAAAATGTGCCATATTACTAAATCTCTCAACTACCACAAAGATACTATCAAAACCTTTTTGGGTTCTAGGCAACCCCAAGACAAAGTCGATACTTACACATTCCCAAGGCCTATTGGGAATGGGAAGTGGTTGATAAAGTCCTGCATTTGATGAAGTTCCCTTTTCCCTTTGACATATTGTGTAGCCTTCCACATACCTTCTCACATCCACTTGCAACTTTGGCCAATAGTAAAATCTCCTAACTTGTTCTAAGGTCTTGTCAAGGCCAAAGTGACCTCCAAGAATCCCACTGTGTTTCTCCTTTATGATATTCTCCCTCATTGAGCATTTACGCACACACAATTGGCTTCCTTTGAAGAGAAAACCATTCTACAATAAAAATTTAGAGAATTTACCATGAAAAGAATTCAAATGCTGCTCACAAACATTATATACCTCCTTGAAATTTGAATCTTCATGATACATATCCTTCAATGCTTCAACCCCCATGCTTTGGAGTTGGATCTCTTGCACTACAAGTGCCCTTCTACTGAGAGCATCTACCACCTTATTTTCTTTGCCCTTCTTATGCTTTATTGTGAAAGTATAGGCTTGCAAAGAATCTACCCACTTCATATTCCTATGACTGAGTTTGTCCTGTGCATTCAAAAAACTCAAGGCATGATTATCAGTATAAACAACAAATTCTTTAGGTAACAAGTAGTGCGTCCACTTTTTGAGGTCTTGGACCATAGCATACAATTCCAAATCATAGGAAGAATACTTCCTCTTTTCTTCATTCATCCTCTCACTATAAAATGCAACCGGTCTGCCTTCTTGGCTCAAAAGAGCCCCTATTGCTTGATTGCTAGCATCACACTCAATGGTAAAAACTTTATCAAAATTAGGGAGCACAAGTATAGGTTGTTGTGCTACTCTCATTTTCAGATATTCAAACCCTTTATCAGCCTCATTGGTCCAAGAAAACTTACCTTTTTTACCTCCTTTGATGGTGTCCAAGATTGGTGCACAAATTTGGCTAAAGTTCTTGATGAAATTTCTATAAAAGCTTGCAAGTCCATGGAAGCTTCTCACATCTCCCATGGATTTTGGTGTTGGCCAAGTAAGAATAGCATCCACCTTTGAAGGCTCCATCTTCAAACTTCCCTTGGAGATGACAAAACCAAGGTAGACTAGTTCTTCCTTCATGAATTCACACTTTTCCATGTTGATCAGTAGCTTCTCCTCTTGTAACCTCCTTAGTACCATGTCTAGGTGCTTCAAATGTTCTTCTTTAGACCTTCTAAACACAAGGATGTAATCTAAATAAATTACAACAAACTTTCCAATGAAAGGTCTCAATACCTCATTCATAAGGCACATAAATGTACTAGGGGCATTTGATAACCCAAAGGGCATCACCAACCAATCATAGAGCCCTTCATTAGTCTTAAAAGATGTTTTCCATTCATCCCCCTCTCTGATCCTTATCTGATGGTACCCACTCTTTAGATCAATCTTGGAAAAGTAAGATGCTCCTAATAGACAATCCATGAGGTCATCCATTCTTGGCATTGGGAACCTATATCTAATTGTGATCCCATTAATGGCTCTTGAATTAGTGCAAAGTGTTGAATTCCCATCCTTCCTTGGTGCTAGGATAGTGGGAACGACACATGGGCTCAAACTCTTCCTCACTAGCCCTTTATCCATCAACTCTTGCACTTGTCTTGCAATCTCCTCATTTTGAGCAGGTGTCATCATGTATGCAACCTTATTGGGAAATGTAGCCCCTAGAATCAGATCAATATGGTGGCTTATATCCCTATTGGGAGGTAGGGAACTAGGTAATTCATTCACCGTTATGTCCTTGTACCTTTCCAACAACTCTTGGAATTCCTTTGGTGCATCTTCCTTCTTCTTTGTGGGAAGATTTGCTTCACTTTTTGGCTTCATAATTAGGAAGAATCCTCTTCCTCCTCCTTCCTTCAAGGTCTTCATGAACTCCTTCTCACCCACCATCAAAACACTAGGCCCTTCATGCTTTGCCTTGTCTTCTTCTAGGAGAGGTGAAAGGTTGTAAGTCTTCCCATCCTTCACAATGGAGTATGTTTTCTTCTCCCCATCATGCTTGGTCTTCCTATAAAACTGGCAAGGCCTACCAAAAATATATAGTTTAATACTTGTACTCAAAATTTTGTTCATTAGATCTCATACATTATAAGTCATGGTGTGGATCTCGCTATTGTAACTTTTTGTGATTGAATAATTTGTTGTTTTATTTTCAGATGTTGGTTGTGGGAACACCTCCAAATGCTACAAGGGCAATGGATATCAGTGTTTCATCTGCTATAAAATCCTCCATGGCTCTGATAGAGGAGGAATGAGGCAAATTACTAAATTTCAATTTACATTTGTTGTTATAGATGTTAGTTCTAGGAAAAAATCAAACCATTATTGATTCACAGTTTAATTACTATTTGGATGTTTTATACAAGGCTTGAGCATGCCTGAGCATCAGAATGCAAATATTTCCATCATGGAGAGTGATCATGAGATGGTCATTAGTGATTATTTTGTTAAATATATCATTTCTTATAATGCAATTTCTATATATTAATGTCTTTACTTCTTATTGTAACAGTTAAAACTTCACCAAGAGCTAAACTGTAGGAGGAGTAGTAGGAGCACTCCTCGAGCACAACAGAAATGAGTGACAGACTTATCACCATCAAATCGCTAAACAAAGGGAAAGAATTTATTTCCAGAGCATGGAGAGAAATGAATTTTGATTCCAAAGCCATTTGTTGTATGCCTAGACATGGCAATTTTGTACATATCTTGTATTGGATATATTTGACATTGTATGCCTATATGGCATTCGAGCGTAAGCCTATATGGTTATTTTGTAACTATATTTTATACGTATATCGACATATATTGATGTATGTGTACATGGATATTTGGTTAATACAAATATTTTTTTATCGATGGTGTCCATATTTGCTCTTTTTGACAATGTCAAAAGCATGGCTGCATACAGATTAGGCAAAAGACTTTTCCTTTTAGATTAGCAATGCATGGAAGTTTCAAAAAGTATCCTTGATATTAAAAAAAGATATGTGTTTATACCATAGCAGCAAAAATCTTTTGGGGAAAAAATCGGCAAACCAAAAGTATAAGATTTTATGAAAAAATTGGGAAAAAGTCTAGAAAAAATCAGAAAAAAATCAGATTTAAAAAAAAAAAGGTAAAAAAAAGTAGAAGAGATAAAAAAAGTTTAAAAAAATTTAAAGGCATTTCCATAGCATAGAGATATAGGGAGAAAATAAAATAAAGAGTTTAACTAATAAATTGTAAAAAATAGATTTTTGCGTTTATATTCATATCGTTGATTACATTGCATTGCACACTTTTCAAACTCAAAGCATTGCTTCACATTGCATAACTAATAACTAGATGTTGATAGATGAAAAAAATTCAATTACAATATAGTTTTTACAGAGTCAACCTAAGCAGCTATGCAATTACTTCACATTGCATAACTAATAACTAGGAGCAGCTCCCAATTGCATTTGCTTGTCATGGCATTCTATGAGACCACATTTCTTTGAGGCATTTTTTCAAACAATTCATGACTTGTCTATACTACCACATTTTTGATACATGTCTACCAAAGCATTTTATCAAATAGTTCACTTCCTTGTTGCTATGGATGAAAGCCTAAAACAAGTGCTTTCGAACAAGCTATGGATGCTTAGAAAAAATCTATCAAAAGCATAATAGTAAGCAATATCATAGACAAGGCAGTGAACTCTTTGAAAAAATGCCTCAAAGAAATGAGGTCTCATGGTGATGGAATGCCATAACAATAAAATTCTTTTGATTTTCATGGCATTCCATCACCATGAGACCTCATTTCTTTGAGGCATTTTTTCAAAGAGTTCACTACCTTGTCTATGCTAACACATTTTTCATACATGTCTATCAAAGCATTTTATCAAACAGTTCATTGCCTTGCTGCTATGGCTAAAAGCCTAAAACAGCTGCTTTCAAACAAGCTATGGATTGTCATGGAATTCCATCACCATGAAACCACATTTCTTTGAGGAATTTTTTGAGATGTAATAAGGTTCCAAGAACCATCTTTCATGTCTTGTAACAATTTTTAGTTTTGGAGTCAAGTCTTGTTGTAAAAACAAGGTCTCCTTCCTCACCATGTAAGCTTGATTCATCTAGGAAAACTAAAGAATTAAAGTGCCTTGATGTATCCAAGTCCTTGAGGGGAGTTGAATTGACATGTGTAGTGTTTGTGGTGTCTTTTATGCTTTTGAATACACCTTTGAAGCCTCATATCAATCGGGCTTTTGTGAAGTTGTAGTCAATTGCCTTAACTAGGCAATTAGGGGTCTAATTGGAAAAAAAGTTAGCTTCCAACATCCACCTAATTCAAATTTCAGTTGGAGGACATTTGGAAGGGTGGTTGGAAGTTAAATAATCCTCTCATGGTTGAGGCATGGCTGTTGAATCATTTTTTTTTAAGTTCTAATGAAAGAAGTGGCTATTTTCTAGAAATTTCTATGTGTAATTTGCTGCTAAAATGTGTGGTACGACCTCTGTACGATCTGTACAGGCTCAACCCTATTATGGTTGGAAAGAGGAGAGTTTCAAATTTCATTTGAAGGTGGCTTGGTGAATTTTCATCAATTATAAGTGGAGATATCTTTGTTTTAGCAGCAGCAGGTCAAGAAACCCTCAAAACTAGGGTTTGGCCAAAAAATGCTTCTATCTTCCACTCCCACGATGTATAGTTTCTAATTTCTTGTGGGATGGAAGGTATTTATGTATATTTTAATATTTTCAAGGTTTTGGAGAATGGAAAAATGTGTGGGGAAAGTTACAAAATAATCTAGGCCTAGCATCTTCATGTGACAGGCCTAGCTTGTAAAGCAAAAATCAGAGTTTTGCTTGTTTTGAGAGATTTTTGTTCAAGGTGGCACTTAGGAATGATTGAAATGGTTGTAAGTAGTCTGTAGGAGTTTGAAACAAGGCTTTGGGGAGAAGGGGTGAGCCTAGATAACTAAAAACCAATCAAGTTTACTCAATTAGGCCTCTTGAGGATAGCGTTAGTTTTGTCCATGGTTGCTTTTCCAACCACTATCAAGAAGTAAGATTTTGTGGCCTTGTAGAGGCATAATATACTTGCCTAAAAATAGTAGTTTACATCAGATACAGGTTTTTGGGTGAGAATTAATTGGACTGTCCTACCGGGCAGTGCTACAAGCAATTAGGGGTAAAGAGGCCTACTAGTTGAGAAATGAACTCATGGGGTTTCCTAAGTGCTAAACATGGCTATGGTGTTTTGATTGTGGTTTTTTAGAGAATGTTTCAAGTAATTATAAGTCCTTCAAAATTCTGATATTCAAGGACCCTTGGTGAGTTGAGTTTTCCTTATAGAAGGACAGTGATTTGATGGTGTGTTGATAAGAGTATTTGAGAGAAGTGCTCATAAAAGAACCTCTTCCATCTAAGATTGGTGTACTTCCCTGCTCACTCTGCATCAGCTTTGAATCCTTTCATCTAAAGGAAAATTACTCAACATAAATACTCTCTCAAGGTTAACAATCATACATTGACCTTCTTGCCCATCTTAAAGTTTGGACCACATCCATTACCTCCACATAAAACTCGACATCCTTGGTCTTCTTGGTTCCCATGCCTTCATATGGTTATGCAAATGAAAATGAAGCAAAGTAATCACCTCCTTCTCCGCTAGCTACAAGAATGCATGCTTAATGTTTTGATACATGATATCAACTCTCTATTCTTCTCTCATGGTTAAATATCAAAATCCAGTATGGTGGGCCTCCAGAGTTCCAGTCATCTTTCTTCCTCTTCCACCAAATGCTGGCCTAATCCACACATCTACTAGCCTAATTGGCTTTGTTTTTTGAAAGTTGAAGTTTCTCCTAAGTTATCAATTTAGCTCTCTCTTCCTTTTCAAACTCTTTCATTTCTACAAATCATCTTTTGTATTTAATCATCTGTACCACATGGTTGATGTGCTTTGAATCATCAGTAATAGTCTTCAAAATTGGCTACTGGTATAAGTTCATTCTGCTTTCATAATACTTTATAACCATGGAGTTCAACCATTCCTTGATGCCATCAAGTGAAGATTGAGGAATGGCGTCAATGTGGAGTACATCCCGCTTGAAGTATTTGAAAGCAATAGCCATATCAAATTCATTTTTCCCAAGCCCTACTCTGTCAAGGTTAACAATCTCAATCTCACTAATAGCGATTACTACTAAGAAAGGTATTTCCACCAAATCTACCAAATAGTTTACCATAAGAATAATAAAAGCAGAGGCTTTGAAAGGAACTCCATGAAAACCAAGCTCTCTAAATGGTACATATCAAAGTCTAGTTCAAAATATGTTAGATGAGGCTACTCCCATAACTCTCTTACTCGCTTGACAAAACCTTGAAACTCTGTATTGATTTTATTTTTCATGTCCCTCTCTTGTTTTTCTTCCTCAATTTCATCTAGATCATACATTGACCTTCTTGACCCTCCTAAAGTTTGGATCACATCCATTACCTCCACATAAAACTGGACATCCTTGGTCTTCTTGGTTCCCATGCCTTGATATGCTTATGCAAATGAAAATGAAGCAAAGTAATCATCTCCTTCTTCGTTGGTTGTAATAATGCATGCTTAATGTTTTGATACATGATATCAAATCTCTCTTCTACTCTCATGGTTCACTACCAAAATCTAGTATGGTGGGCCTCTAAAGTTCCATTCATGTTTCTTCCTCTTCCACCAAATGCTAGCCCGATCCAGACATCTGCCAGCCTAATTGACTTTGTTTTTGAAAGCTAAATGGTACAGGAGCACCCACACCTCACCCTCAATTTGTGATTGTTTGATGATAAATTGGAAGGACAGTTGGTAAATGTTAGTATGTTGAGGTATTTTTGTCTTGAATAAGGTCTAATAGACCAATCTTTTATGTACTTTGGGAATTAGTAGGTTAGGTTGGACAAATGTGCAAAAGCACTCTTGAATTAAATAATTGTTGATATTGCCATAAAGGAAAATTATGTAAAAAGTAGGTGGAAGTGCAGAGAAAGAGTCTAAAATTCATGTTATAAGGGTGTTTAAGTGGTCCTAGGCCTTTAGAATATTAAATTGGCATGATAAATCTTAGTAAGCAAAACCATTCTTAAATAATAAATACTAGTATTTGTAGGCTTAATAAGGGTTTGGTGGTTCAAAGGTAGTTATGGGAATTGAAGGGAGATGATTCTCATTTGAAATGTTTTAAAAACATCATTCAAGCCTGAATGGGGGTTCAATCAATAGTTTTTTTGAAGATTGGTGCTCTTCACAATGCCTAAACCTGTGGAATTTCAACATTTTTTTGAGTTTTCAGTTTCTTTTCTCTGCGTATGGCCTATTATAGGCCTCTTATGAAAATAAATTCATGAAACATTGAGGTGGCAAGTCTTAACCTAGATTTCAATCTTTTTTGATACACCTTTGGTTGTTTTAGTGAAAGAAAAAGCCATTTTTCTTTAAATATTCAGCCTGTACAGACCAGCAGGGTCTGAGTTTACTTTAATTTTTGTGATGGAGCCCTTCCTCATACTGTGGTGAATTGTGACTCAGAGGAAAGGTTTACAATGTGTTGTTTTCAAGTTTCCTTAACTCTTTTAATAATGGTAAGCCGTTTATAGGGTTGGTGATATTGTTTTAGGTTGAGAATGTGAGATTTCATTGCTACATATCGTCTTTGGGATTTAATCATTTGTACCACATGGTTGATGTTCTTTGAATCCTTGCATCTAAAGGAAATTTAAAGGAAATTTCATCAACATAAATACTGCTACTCTCTGAAGGTTAACAATCTCAATCTCACTAATAGTACATTTACAACCATATTCAATGATTTTCCTTCAAAAGGCTACAAATTCAAATATTGATTTAAATAGCCTTCAAGAGGCTTTAAATAGCCTTTACAAATGATTCTACATCTTTCCAATCATGCCTAACTATTCTTATTGTAACTAACATGACTTATTGCATTATAAATCAATTGTGGATGTGTTATGACCTTATTCAATTGACAAAACTCATAACACAAAACTAACTTAAAATATTTTTGTGTACCAAATTTTCTCAATAACCTTGGTGCCCCTACACCAAATTTCATTATTTCAGTAAATGTCATTACAAGTAAATCTCATTACAATGCCTTAGGTACTCTATTCTCACAGATATTTTACAATGTCACTCATACATTTGAGATTCTTTTATAATGTCTACATCATAGGTTCTCATTTAGAGGTTAACTTCAAATGAGAAAATTGAGATTCCCTCACAAAGCTTCACACACTCTTTTATAATGGCTTGAAATCAAAATTGAGATTTGTCAAGATCATTAAAATAAGGATGTTGCATTGCTTTTTTGGCTGAGATTCTCTTCGATGGCTCCAAAATCAACATTTTCTGCAAGGAGAGACCAATCAATTTTTACTAGTTCAGTTACAAATAGGCAAAGTAAAAGAATAAAAAGAAACAACTCATGTCCAAAATGGAAATGAAATGAAAATAGATGGAAGGCACTTACAAATAGGCATGGAAGTTTGTCAACTTAGTCACTCCTACTCATACATCTTGACTACGAGTTCCAAGATACCTATTGCACACAACACCTCTCATGAATCTAGAATATCTTGAAATTCGAGATGCTCCTATAATTTCTACATCATAGGTGCTCATGATAAGGTTAACTTAAAATGAATAACTTGAAATTCCCTCACCAAGCTTCGCACAAAATTTTGTAATGGCTGAAAATAATAATTGAGATTTGGCTTCATAATCAAAATAGGGATGTTGCATTGATTTTATGCCTGAGATTCTCTTGGATGGCTCATAAATCTGCATTTTCTGCAAGGGGACACCATTCAATGTTTATCGGGTTACTTACAGATACGCAAAGTAAAATAAGACATGATAGCATTGGCATCATACAAATTAACATGGATACAAGTATAAATTAATAAGAACCATTGTGCATATACTTACAAATTAATCTAATGAACTATCTGGATCTGGTCTACTCTTTATTGTGTCAAGTATTGCCTCATGGTCAGACTCATAGAGCTTCCACAAGGTCTTGTTCAAAGGTCTGCCCCCATATTTTCTCAAATGAACATTGGATGCCACAAGAAGGTTCAAGTAATGAAGAATGTTACAATGCATGTCAAAGTCCTCAAACAACCAATGTTTAACACTCTTATGTGGGTACCTTCTAAGCCATGTTCCAGTAACAACAACTGAGCCTGTAGGGTATTCAATGTTTTCTCCATCTACAACTAGGGCTTCCAATTTATTTTTAGCCTCAACACAACGACACAAGTAATAGTTTGTTCCCTCTTCATTTTCTTCATCTACAATAACTGCATAAACATGCCCTACATTGATATTTGCATAAAATCACTCAAAATTAGTCAACATTATGAATACAGTACAAAGTAAGATAACAATATGGAATTTGAAAAACTAAGCAAGTAGATATATTACCTGGTTGAACTAGATCTGATATGTGGTCAAAGTCGATCGATGATTCCATCTTTGTTAGTTCCAATGCTGCCGGAGGGCGATATGTGTGAAGTGGGGTGAGATAACTTGTCAACCATTTTTCAACCCACTCCCCTGACTCACAATCATTCCAGGCTTGCATTGTACATGAAGAACAAAAGCATGCCATCTTATGTGTATCGATACTCCATGAACCTAGATTTGAGCTAAGGAAAGAGTGTAGCTCACTCGATCTTGTTGGTGTACAATAATCCTCATATGGTGCAATGTTAGTATCATCCATCAACCAAAAAAATCTATGAACTGAAGATGTACCTTCATTACCTGGACCCATCGAAGCATTACACCACTCGACGATTGAACTTGCATCTGTCAACTTTGCACTATATTTATACTTTAACTCTTCTCGTACTAATGCTCTTTTTGCGCATGCTCCTACACCATCATGCTCCACCTTTCCATGCTCGGCCTCACAAAAGTTCCTCATATGTTGAACACCTATAGTGAGATGCATCCTGCACAACCAGTAGAACATGCGCACGTTCTTGAACTGTGTTGCACAGTTATTTGACCATATTATATGTTGACCGTATGCTATGCCCCTCCGAGAAAAATCACTATAGAACATCTAGAAGCAACCTTGCACGAGCTCTAGAGAATGTGTGCGATCATCACTAATATAAAAGTGATACTCCCTCAATACCTTCCTTTGGTCCTTTGTACTATCAGCTGTATGAATGAATGCTATGTGCACAAATATCGAAACATGTGTGGAGTTGTAATACTGTGACTGCACCTCACACTATGGCTATAGAGTGTAGTTCTCTACAAATTCAACCATTGATACTATGCTACGAACTAGAAAGGTTCCCTTGCATAGCTTGAATTGTGTGTCCAGCCATCAGGCTCTATGGGTATGCCTTGCATACTCATACACTAGATTCTCATGAAACATGGACATAAACTGATACACTGGAATCTTCTCAATAACCAAATCACACCTTTTTTCTTGAGACCCATTTTTTGTAGCGTATGCCACTATTTTATACTTCCCAAAATCTACTAGTTTATGCCCCACCTCATATGTGCTTTCCATATGTTGACATACTCGCATTCGTTGCAAGCCACCGCAACGCTCGCATGAACCATCCAAGCATGTTCTCCTATAGAATATTTGGCCATCCTCTATTTGACATAAAAAAATTTGATAAGAACTCTCTTGAAGATTTTGGTGGGGCTTCTATGCCACAATCCTGCAAAACATCATTAGTATGCAAATTTAAACATATAGAACGATAAACATCATAATGGTTAGCGAATTCACTATGTAGTCTATAGCAACAAGTAGTGCGTGTGTGATTTATCTTGACATAAAAAGGTTTAAGCATTTCAAAGAATCTTTGAGAAATACTAATTTTAGGATAAGCATTTTGAAATTTATGAAAAAATTGGGTTTGAGTCGTATCCAAAAAATGCTTTGGATGTGGCTCACGGTTCCGACTACCGATTCTCCTTCTTAGGACATCCCTTTGATTCAGAGATGGCCTTGTATTATTCTTCCAATAATCTTCAATTAGTGTTCTCAATGCTTCAAAAAAAATTCTATCTTTATGTGGCAGTCTTCCCGAGAATTCCCATAATTCATTTGAATCGGTGCCCTAAATTCTTTGCCGCCTTTGAACGGCTCTTGATAAAAATTTCTACTAATTCCCATTTGTTCACTTTTCTTTTTAATGAGACGAGATCTCTTTGTTTGATAGCTTACCAAAGTCAATGTAATGACACATCGGGTGACATTACTATCCTTTGAGTGTGAGGTCTTACCCACACTCTCATAAGCATCCATTAGATTCTTCACAATAGTGTTTTCACTTGATGCATTCAATGTTCTCAACCCAAGAGTCTTCATGATGTTTCTGTACTTTAAACCTCGCATCATTTGAACAAATAGTTGACATCTTCTAGTCTCATTAAGCCTTTCAAAGAACATTTTTCAAATCTTATCAGCATATCTTCTACAATTGCATTTTGGAATCTTACCTTCCATGTGCTGCAAAATATCCTCATCAGTATTAATCAAAAACTTTGGCTTTCTACGCAAAATTCTAGGTGGTGTTCTCTTAGGTACATACATCTCAACATTAGCAATTTCATCAATATTTAATTGAGGTGGGATAGATTGCGTACCTTCGACCGAGGGTGGAATAGAATACATACCTTGAGGTTCACGTGGGGATGATGGCATACCTTATTCATCAAATCCGAGTGATGATGTACTCTCAACTTCAGATGTGGTGGATGGTGTCCAACCATAATCACTTGTGGTAGATGGTGTCCCTCCATATTCACTTGTCCTTAATGGTGTCCCTTCGTATTCACTTGCGGTAGAGGGTGTGTCTCCAACTATGGTATCTACATCTCCCCTAGCATGACTCTTTCACATTCGTGCCCTTTGTGCTACCAATTTCTTTTCTCTTTTTGACGGTTGAGGTTCCTCTTCAACTAGCTTGTTTTCGTCAATCGTTCCCAATTTATGTTTTTCACGATATTCCCTCATCCATTTTTTCTCTTTATCTCTGAAGGCTTGGAGTTGGTCATCTATTAGTTTTTTCCTTTTAACAGTTCATTTCTTTGGCATGATGAATAATTTTACCTGTGCAAAAAGTGCTAACTCAAGTCAAATTAACTAATAGTGAAGGGTTGTAGAAGTCTATTAAAGAGGGAGACCAACGATCACCTCTTTCAAATGTTATTTTTCAAAGTTGAAGTGGTTTGTTTTTTAGTATGATATTTTGAAAGATGGAATCAAGTTCAAGCTAACCCCATTGTAGGGAGATGACAGGGAACAAGACAAAATGGCAAGGATAGTGATGATGGGAAGGAAGGAGTTCCTCAAGCATGAGGAAGATAAACATGGTGAAGGTGAAACTACTTACACAAAGAAAAGAGTTGAGGTAGAAAAAGTAGACAAAGGATTAATGTTAGAAAGGAAAAAGGATGGAGAAATAGTGATAAGAGAAAGGGAATCCTTTATACAGGATCTAGACATGTTTGCAAAGCAGGTTGGAGACAAGAAAAGGACTAATTTCAGTCAAGGAAAGGCAGGAATAGGTGTAGGATAGTTTAATACTGTCAAAACAGAGGTATGCAAACCTGATGAAAAGAAATGTGAGGTGAAGAACCTTGGAGCAGAGACCCTAATGCAAGGAAAATGCAAGATAAGTGGAGACAAGATGGAGAAGAGGCAAGAATGGCCTAGTAAGGTCATGGTGGAAGATATGGATTGTCCAATGAAAGGGAAAGATGGAAAGCAATAGACTGATGACAAAGTAGATGGAAGACCACATGATGAGAAGGTCTCAGAGGCAAAGGGAAAGAAGGCAGAGGTAAAAGAGTGTGGATGTATTGAGGAAAGCCATGAAGGGCTTGTCAAGAATAAAGAAATTATGATAGGGGCAGTGTTGTGTCCCCTACAGATAAAGAGAGACAAGGAGTAGACAAGCATTGTAGAAATAGTGACATTTAAATCAGAAGATACAAAGGTAAAGGGAGATTTGATTCAAAGTATAGATGCAAAGAATCCATGTAGGGAGCAAGAAAAAGAAGACAAGAAAAAAAGTTTGATGCAGGTCATAAAAATGGAAGTTGCAAAGAGCCTAGATAAAAGGCCAGTGGAAGAATGTATGATAGTTGAGGATAAAGATAAGTGCGTGGAAAGCATGGTAGATGCAGTAAGTGGTACACTAAAGGGAAAAGAAGATAAAGAGCCTAAAAATACAGTGTTGGAAAAGAGTTCAGTGGAGGATAAGATATCAGAGGATGTGATGCATCGAGTGGAATGGAAAAAAGCAAAGGAAAGGTCTGAGACAGAGTTTGTAGAAGGTGCAGTTACCATAAAAGGTGAAATTGAAAATACAAAGTGTTTGAATGAATCGAAGATGGAAGAGACTAAGGAAGAGATGTTGATAAAGGTTGGCCAAGTGAAGGCTAGAGGAAAGGTGAGAGTGGGATCTCCAAATGAAATGGAGAAGAAAGCAAAAGATGAGGCTAGGACAGTGGATGGTCCTAGATGGGTAAGAGTACTGATGTGGAAATTGTATGCAGTTGTGGCAATGGTTCCTAGATGGGAGAACCTGAAGTAGATGGTGAAGAGGATGGATAAGAGGAAAAGAGTGAAGGGAGTGCTTTATTACTTCCTTGTTTTGATGATCATGTTGATGGAGGTGAAGCCAAGGGTGAAAAATAAAAGAAGAAGGACAAAGAGTGGATTGTTTGGAAGTAAGTGACACCATGGAACAAGTTAGGAGCAATTGGATGCAGCCATGGATGATAGGACAGAGCAGGAAGGTGCAGGTTCAAGGTATTCAGTCAAGAGAGGAATTGTTTTGCAAGCACAAGGCCAAGCCTAAGGTGAAGATGAAGGCAAGAGAGAGCAATGGTAGGAACAAGGAGGATCATTAGAAATTTGTTGTAGGTCAAGGTGTTGCAGAATTCCAAGAGACTTGGAAAGCTTTCATGGCCGGATGTATGGTGTAGGAGCACCAAGGATAGCTAGGACCATTAGGTGGTCAAGTGATGAATTTTTTCTTTGTAATCATGTGTGTGATGTAATAAGGTCTCAAAATACCATTAGGAAGTGTTTTGAGTCATGTTAGGTTGATAGGTTTATGAAGTTGCCATGTCTTGGCAAATGTTGTCAATATGATTGAATGAAGCCTTCAATGGCATAAACATGAAAATACCTATAAGATGGAAATCTACAGGTCAAATTTGTGTGATGAGGCCATAATATGGCCATTAGAATAGGTTGAAAGTCAATTTTAGTGTCAAAAAGTGAAAAAAATTGCAAAAAAAGAAAAAAATGTGAAGTTGCACTAAAAAGGGAATTGAAATGTCAAGTTGGTAAAGGGAAGTTGTAAGGTTTTTTTAGGTGGTTGTAGAGGTTGGAGTTCCTTTAAAAAAGGCCATGTAAATGTTGGAGGGAGGTTGGCATGAATCCATTTGAAAATTTGAATGAAATCTTTTGTTGTTTCCACAGTTTTCCCTATTTTTCTGAACTTTGTTGGCAATAAGCAGTCCATACAGTGAATATTGTGGCATGAAATGAATTGGGAATTATAGTGGAGTGAGTCTACAATTATTTCCATCATATTGGAGGCTTAACCATTTATTCTTATGGGTTTTAGAGTAGATTTTCAAAGATTGCCTGTGTAACTCAGAAATTAAGGGTTTGAGAGTACAAAGAATGCAAGCTTGATCCATTCCACCTTCTGTAGGTATTGTAACTCAGTGGAATGGATCATAATAGGTAGGGTTAAATGTTTGGGGGTCTATTTTGTGCATGTGTGTTCATTTTAGTGAGTAAGAGTGATGCCTAGGGCTAGAAAAGTCAAATTTCCTTGTGAATTTGAAGGCTAGATGGTGGGGTTTGTCAAAATGATGAAGAACTTGTTGATATAATGAAATTTTAAGTTTTTGTAGGGTATTTGGAAGGTATTTTATGCTTTGTGGTGGTTTGGAAAGGCTTGGGAATATGACTTTCAATAAACCCTTGAGTTTTAGCATGTAAAAGGAGGGTTTGCTGAGACAACACTTTAGAATGTTTGTGTCTGGGAACTAACCATGGATTTTGTTGTTTTAGAACATATCAAATGAGTTTCCATTGGTTTGGAGTAAAAAAAGATTCTTTAAGAGGGATCTCCTTTGTAAAATGGGGCTAATCTAGTAGCCTTTGGGCAGGGTAACCTATTGAAACTCCATACTGTTGCAAGGGAACCTTATGTGATTTTTTGGGCATTATACTTGGGGTCTAAGTGGATGCTAAATGGATGATGTGTTGGACCTTTTATGGCCTTCTCTAAAACATAGGTCCATTGGATGAATTTTGAGACCTAAAAAGCAAAGGATATTGTTTTGGGAAGTTTGGGAGAATGAAGTTTTGAAGGTTGTTTCTTTGCATGCATTTGATCAAATTGGGTTAGTTGTTGTGTTGCTCCACCTTGGCTGCATCAGTATTTGAATTGACATTAGGTTGTTATAAGTTAATCTTCACCTTGGCTCTACATCAAGAAGGCCTTGGAGTTGTGAAATATAGAAAACCCTAGATATTTATGAGCAAATTGAGGGTTTTTGTATTGGAAACCTATTTGAGCATGCATTAGGAGTATATTCCAATTTTTTAGAGACATGTATGGAAAATTTGGTAGCATAGACAAGGAAATCAATTGGTTTGTATAACTGTTTGACAAAATACCTGAATGAAAGCTTTGGAAGCATACACAAAGAAATTCAATTGTTAAATTTAACAAAATGTATAGAATTGTGGTTTGGAAGCATACACAAAGAAATTCAATTGTTAAATTTAACAAAATGCCTCAAAGAGATGTGGTTTAAAAATGTAATAGGAAAGTGTATAGAATTGTGTAATTTAAGATTTCTATTGACAACCTAAGGTTGTAACATGACAAACAAACAATTTGATCAACATGGAATAAGCAAAACAACAAAAATGAAAGCAAGCCATAATAGAATGAAAGAAAATGTACAAAGACTTCACATACCTAAAAACCAAAGTTTGAAATGGAGGAATTCTACCCAATTATGTAGCCTCTGCTTCTTCTTTCCTCAAATTCCTCAAAAATTTGACT